>JAOWBP010004700.1:55101030-55115605 GCA_028571105.1 Tragopan temminckii | reverse complement strand
CCAGGCTGCCCAGGGCCCCATCCAACCTGGCCTTGAACACCTGCAGGGATGGACGGGGCATCCACAGCCTCTCTGGGTAGCTGTTCCAGAACCTCACCACTCTCTGTGTGAAGAACTTCCTCCTGACATCTAATCTAAACCTTCCCTCCTTGAGCATAAAACCATTCTGCTTTGTCCTATCCCTATCTGATGACTCCACTCCCCTGTTCAACTCAGAATCTAGTGAAGTTGTAACAAAGCTAGCATGTCCAGGTAAAATACAAAGGGCTGAAAAAGCATGTGTAAGACTACAGTAATTCAATTCCACCTCTACTTCCTTAATCATGAACTTCATTATTTCACCTTAAAAAAATTCATTTTCAATAAGAAAACTGATTCAATTCCCAGGAGAAACTGTTAAGCAACATGCAAACATTGCTTTGAGAACCTTCTCAGCTTACACAGGCTTAGCTACTAGAGCCCTGGTATGAACAGATGCTCTAGCAGATGTCATACTTCTCAGAAACAAGGAAGTTGATGATTTAGGGGTTTCCTAACTGGCAAATATCACTCGCAGAAGATTTAGAGCGTGTAATGCAATACTGTGTTAGCTGACTGCTGCTTATATCCATATAGATTGCACTTTCAGATTGGTCACTGCCAGCAAATAGGTGATGAGCATAATTGGAAAGTGGTTAGCAGAAATAAAATTCATGAACACCGAACACAGACTCACACTTTTCCTGATCTCAGGAGTCTGGATGTTTGTAGGATATGAAACATGTCTAAAATAAAAAACAAAATAAGGCTCAGGCTCTGAAATTTTTAGCTCTACAGCTGGTTCTAGAGTACTGCACTTCTTCCAAAAGTTCAGCAATCTCTGTGTGCAACCTACCTGGTTCAGTATTTTAATCCTAGCTTGGAAATATGCATCTGAGTAGCAATGAATGCCCTTCCCCTTTTCTTCATGTTTTATGATGGCAGCACAAAAACAACCAGTTCTAGGTCTTAGTCTTAGCTTGTTCTTAGGTTGCCAGGTTAAACTACAACAGGTCGTAGCCGTACAGACAGAAGAAGCCGGTTGATACAGGCAAAACAGTTTTGTGGGAGGAAGTTTTCAAATAATGGATTTTGCTCCAACTGAGTTCTGCTGAACTGGATTAGAGACCCATAGCCATAGCAAACTCTGCATTTTAAAGAAACTTTAGAAAAGGGTGGGCTTTGCAAAATAAGGTTGCTGCTAGAGTTAGGGCATGATTCTTTTTGAGCGGACTGAAACATGATCTCAAGCACCATCAGTTCAAAATAAGCACATTCTTTTGAAATGAGAAAGTAGTTATTTATGTTTCATAAATTAGGTAGATTAAAAGGCTGATAGAATCCCTGTTATGTGATAACAGAATGTTTGGTGTCTTATTCAGAAATCAGATACAACTCACACTATAGAGGGATGATGCAGTGCTGTAATTTAGGGGAAGGCTATTATATTTCATTGTCTGAGTTGGTGGGCAAGAAGCTGAGAATTATGGAGCGTCAGCAAGTGAGAGTTAACATCATTGTTGCATTTTGTTCGATGGAGAGGTTTAGAGAGTTTTCTAAGGTAGGCTGAGGTTTCGGGTTGTTGTTTTAGTCCATGAACTCGCTGACAATGGTGATTGGTTCATCTGCTCTCACATCCTGTGAATGAAAGACAGACTAATCTTTCCAGCTTCAGGGAGAACAAGCTGAAAGTTGGCGTATTGTATATTTAAGATCATAATGTTCAAAGCAGAAAATTGTTATTGAGGGGCACCTAATTATTCACCAGCTGAATAAAACTGTCACTTTGATTTATCGAAGAAAGGGAAGTTTGCTTTGAGAGAAGGCTAACTTTGTTGATGATGTTTAAGACGAATGATGTGTAAATTATAAAACAAAAACCCTTAACTTGTTTTTGCAGGCTTGAATCTATATAAAACATGTAAAATTGTTGTTTAAAGTGATGAAAGCCTGAACTATTGTTTTGAGAAAAGAACTAGTTTAATATAGATTGTTTTTGTTTGTTGCTTTCTCAAGGCAATTCAATACTTTTAGTACAGCTACAGATGGCATTAAAAGTAGAACCAGTCAATTTAGTTAATTCTGCCAGCCTATTATTCCTATTCCTGTGAGACTGTGAGTCGATGGACTTATTTATTTACATATTTATTTAATATGGTGGAATAAAAGAGTATGGTGTCATAGTGCCTGGATGAGAATAATTTGGAATTTGAAAAATGATTTACTGATACCACAACCAAGCAGTGTGAGTGTTATATTTCATGTACTCTAATATATTTGGGAGACAGTTGATAGGAGGTCAGCTTCATTGTATTTCCAGTCATTTCTTCAAGTTAGGTTTCTACTTGTGTATATACATCTCTGTACAACATTTAAGTGTTTTTCAATAATAGATGAACATGTGGTATTTTAACAATGAATTATGAATGTTGAACTGAGATTAGCAATCAGAATGTCTAGTCTGATTCTTCAGCTAGTTAGAGTTTCAAAGATAGATACATCTTCTAATCTTAATTAGTTCTATCTTTCAAATCATTCCTATGAAAAATTCCTGTTGAAATCACAGTAAATTATGTGGCATTTGTAGGACAGTATTCAGCACTTTAAGCAATCTAGCTGGAAAATGAGTGAAGGTTTGGTATGACGTGAAAAACTTTAGTATGGAATTGGAAAAGCATATGTGAGAAAAATATGAAAATTTGATGAAGTTCTTGCTTTTCTTGTAGATATAAAATGCAGCTTACCATTGAAACTGGGGACTGCTTTTTCTATATAGAATAAATAATTATTCTATGTAATAAAATTGAAAAGATCTTATGAAACTATGTGAGCCCTCACTTACATGGAATCTCTTCCCTGTAGAAGAGCAAAATGAGTGCAAATCCATTATGTGAGTCACTGACCAAACCAGTGTCACAGAGTCATAGAATGGCTTGGGTTAGAAGGGACCAAAAGGATCATCAAGCTCCAACCCCACTGCTACAGGCAGGGCCACCAACCTCCACATTTAATACTAGGTCGGGTTGATCAAAGCCCCATCCAACCTGGCCTTGAATGTCTTCAGGGAAGGGGTATCCATAGCTTCTGTGAGCAGTCATGCCAATCCTTTATCTCTAGAAGAGAATCAAGGGAACTGCAGCCCCATTGGGTGGTTACAGGAACAAGCCTGGGTTTAGGGGAACAAGGGCAGAAAACAGAGCTCATGAACTGAGACATGAAAACAGGACAGCAGCAAATGAGAGGCAGACATAGTCGTGGTGTGGAGGAGGTGATAAAAAAGTAGATCGTGAATTGGATCAGCAAGTTAGAAATCTCTTTTCTTGGGCATTTTTTTTTTTCTTAAACTGGGTTATCTTATTTAGTTTTGATTTTTGAGGTGTTGCTTTTGCCAGTGAATGGCCAATATATATAGCTAAATCGAGTCTGTGCTGAAAACTCATGCCATCTGTTTCGTATTTTGAACTTTATTACGGTTGAAGCAAAAGCCTTTCCACCATTTGTGTAAAAGAAAGACATGCCCTTTCTCTTGGGACTCATGACAGTTGAAATATAATCTTTTTTTTTTATTATTATTCTTGCATTTTCTGGAAAGTCTATGTCTTATACTTTAAAAAATATTGAATGCTTTCCCTTTCCTCCTTCCCCCCAGAAAATAAACTAGAAATTTTCACAAAGACAGTGATTAGATAACTCCTAATCTTTATCAATTGCTGGAGTGTGACAGCAGGCACAGCTTTTGGAATAAGTGATCTAATTGTGTTTTGCAACCATTTTCAGAAAGTGGTTTTTTTAATCCTTTCTTGCCAGCTTTTTCTAGTCAGCATGTATAAATTATGAAGTGCAAATGCAAGAGGAAAAGGAGAACGTAAGCACCAAGACATTTACTGTTGCTTGTTGAAGCTTTTCCCAGAGCACTTACGAAAATAAGTGCATATAGTGAATATATGCATCTGAGGGAGTGGCTTTAACTGAACATGTATGGATTGCCAAGTTAGTTATCTGTACCAGCAGAAGTATTTACCCTTCCTGCTAGACAACTAAAGGATGTTGAAACAGCTGAAGGGAAGTTTGGCTGAGAAGAGAAGTGTGCTGAGGAGAAAAGCTGTTTGCTCAAGCTGGGAGTGGAGAGTTCTGCTCTTTATTTTTATCCCAAGAGGGAAAATTGCTGTCTGTCACTGCCTCTCTTCTACCTGATTGAGCAAATTTCCCTGACTGGTCTCTTAAACAGTTAGTGGCATCCTACTTGCCTTTACTGAATAAGATTTAAAGGTGAGAAATTAAAAATGTTTGCTCTCTCGTAAAAATTAACACCAATGATTAAGGTGAGTCAGATTTTATTACTTTAAATGTTACATGGAAAATACTTATAGTTTTGTTTTGTTTTAGATGGAAGATGCTGCTCAATATTTGATGTCTACCCTTCAAAATAAATATTTTGAGATTCCCAGTTTGACAGAAGGAGGGGAAGAGATTTACGTGCATTGATCTATATTTCTCTCTCTATTTAATACTCTGCATTCACTAAGTCATGATTTTTCTTGTTTTTCTTTAGTGCTTCGGATTAGTCTGATTCTGTTTAAAGAACATTGGTAGTATGTGTTGTTTGACTAATGAAGGTGAGGAAAAAAGATTTTGCAGACCACGGTGTGAAAAGTTGACACAGTTTATTGTCACAGTGAATTTGTTATTGACCATTGGCTTCATAATCTTTTGCAGAAAATTGAGTGAGCTATTGGGTGGTACGTCCATCTAACAAACTCCGCTATCTTTAATTTTTAATGGAACCTCAAAGTTGTTTTTTCATTTTATTGTTTCTCAAGATGTTTTGTTCCTGAGGGTCATTGCCTTCACAGGTGTATAATACAATTTCAGTAGGTAACAAAGATGTCACAGATGAAGAACCCCATATGCAGTATGCATGCTCTATGAGCATTAGAGCTAATTTACTTGTGTTCATCTAGCTGAAGTGCAATTTTATCTTAGCTTTTGTCATGCCAAGTGATGGATCAGGGGTTGTATGTGTGCATGGAGCCTCAGGATCTCCATGACCTGCACTCCTACACAAAGCAAATAGGAAGCTGTAGCTGTAAGTCCTCATGCTTGTAGTGGGAGAATGAGGCTTATCCAGGTAGAGATTGCAGCAACCGACACTCAGGACAAAGGCAGATAAATGGGTGAAGTGAAAATGCTTCTGATACTGCCTGTATTTTAATCCTGCCTCCAATCACAGGTTGGATGTCCAACTCCTTCCTAGTGTGAGTGCTTCCTCTCATAAACAGAAGAGGCATCTCTTTTTTTCAGAAAATGTCAGGAAGTGTATGGGAGGTGGTATCTAAAAATAACAGTGATAATTGCCTTCTGCTGGTGGGAGGCTTTACAAGTATTTTGGAACACAGCAAAGAAATGAAAGAATGGATAGGCTGCAGCCAAGGGAAAGCTTAGCAGGCTTCAGCAGCCTCCATTTGGTCTTCCCACTCATTTACTGGAGGTAATTTTTAATGCTGACTGCTTGCATTGATGCTTGATGTAGAATGCCTTAGCAGAGACAGCTGTGCCTTTCCTTGTTGAAATTGTCACTGTCACTGTCCAGTGAGCTGGGGGTTTGCCAACCAGTGCTGGGGGGCTGCTGAGCAGCATACAGAGCAAAAACCCCAGAGACAGTGGGGTTAAAGATAGGATTATTGGAAATACTGGGAAAGAGAATAAGTGGAAAATGAGAAAATATGTCCTCCTGTCTGGAGGATTATAGGATGCAGTTGAGAATAATCTGCGTTACTTAGTACTATGAATAGACAAGGTGACAGCTATCCACCTAAACCCCTATCCAGTCTATTGCATCATTTATGGATTAGTATCTGAAAGAATCAATCTGGAGAATGCTTAAAAATTTGATTTACAAGATAGTGTCTGGTGGAAATGTATGCAACTTGAGTGAGTTGCAGGCCTGCTGAATTTAAGGGATGTTGAAATGCTAAAGCATGTTTTATATTGTTAAAGAGTAAGAAAGTTAATAAGAAAGTTAAAAAAAAAAAAAAAAAAAGAGAGAAAAAACTATCAGCAACATCAAGAAAAAGAATAAATCAATTGATGCACAGTGCAATTGCTCATATACCTGGCAGACTGATGCCCAGACAGTCCTTGAGCAATGGCCAACACCCTCTGGCCATCTCGCTTTGCCGTATGGTATGGGACAGCCCTCTGCCCAGCTTAGGTCAGCTGTCCTGTCTCTGTCCCCTCCCAGCTCCTTGTGCCCTCTAGCCTCTCTCTCTTTGGCTCTGTGCAGCTCTGCTCAGCAATGACTAAAACATCAGTATGTTATCAGCATCATACTAAATCCAAACTACGGAACCATACCAGCTTCTAGGAAGAATTCAAACCAAGACATCTTTTTAAAAACCAACAACGAATGGGGAAAAAAACTACCAACAACAAATTTTTGCTACTCCAAAATTATTTTTCTGAGATCCATTCTGCCCAGGTAACTAAATAATATAGCTTTTGTATTCTGAAGTCAGAAAGGAAATTTAATAGATGCCCTTTTACCAATTTTGTGTTGAAAGTCTGGATAAAAGTCATGTTCTCTATGAAGATCTCAAAGGATCATGATTATACTAAATTCCCAGTTGATCTGATATAATGTTTTGTTGTTTTTACTGTTAACAAAGATTTTCTTAATCGAGTTTTCATTGCGGCAGTTTAAGCTGATTACTCTCTCCACTTCTTCAATGTGTAGAGCACTGGATCAGCCCAGTCAGTTATCTTTGCAGGGACACCTTGCAGAAAATTTTGAAAACTGTTTTCAAATCTCTTGATCTCTTTTTGACTTTTTCAGTGTTACTCCACTAGGCAGTGTACAATTCTGATAAGAAACAGAACTGTAGAAAAGAAAAGTAGGCAGCAGAAAAAGAAGATGGTGAGATAGAGATTATAATTTTATTAAATTTAGTGCCTGATCATTGTGCATAAATTACTGGTAGTTTGAATTGTAGAATCATTTGAGTTGGAAGGAAGCCTTAAAGTTTACATAGTCCAACTTCCCTGCAGTGAGCAGGGACACCCACAGCTCCATCAGGTGCTCAGAGCCCCATCCGGCCTGACCTTGCAGGACTCCAGGGATGGGGAATCCAACCACATCTCTGGTCAACCCATGCCACTCCCTCACCACCTTTATCAGAAAAACCTTCCTTATATCCAATCTAAATCTCCTCTCCTTTAGTTTGAAACCATTTCCCCTTGTCCTGTCACCACAGACCCTGCTAAAGAGTCTGTCCTTCTTTCTTATAGCCCCCCTTTAGATACCAACAGGCTGCTACCAGATCTCCAACCTCTCTTCTCCATGCTGCACAGCCCCAGCTCTCAGCCTGTCCTCGTACAGGAGGTGTTCCATCCCTGGGATAATTTTTGTGGCCCTCCTCTGGATGCACTCCAACAGCTCCATGTCTCTCCTGTACTGAGGATTCCACATCTGGATGCAGTGCTCCAGTTCAGGTCTCACCAGCACAGAGCAAAGGGTCCCTCACCCTGCTGGCCGCACTTCTTTTGATGCATTCCAGGATCCCATTCACTTTCATTGCTGGTTCATATTCATCCTGCATGGATTTCAGTTTGGATGACCTCTAGATGAATCCTGATTTTTTTTTTTTTTTTTTATTATTTCTTGTGAGCTAGTGACTATATCTGAGAATTTGTTCTTTTCTCCGGGGAGAAAAAAAAAAAGTTTAGCAATTTTAATAAAGAGGACAAAAAATTCAGTGTAATAACTGAATCAACCTCTCTACAGTTAAGAGTTGAAGTACTTTGGCAGTGAAATTTCTAGGGCATATCTTCAGACGTTGTTGGTCTTGTATTGGGCAGAAAGTCGATACTGGTTCTCAGTCTTACAGAGGTAGTGAAATTCAAGAGAGACTTTTCTGAATCAATCCTATTTCAGTTTTGGAATTTTACTACTGTGTCAGGAGTGCCTTATTACATTTTCTAATCTGGAGTAACAATTTTTTTCTTCCTTGTTGCAGTTAGAGTATCACTAATTGACAGCATTTCTAAATCTTTAATAGATTCTTCATTTCAACTCTTCCCGCCCCCTGCTAGTTTCATTTTTCTATGATTTAAAAGAAACAAACAAAAAACTGCTAGCAGGTTTACATAGCAAAATGTTTAGAACTGATTAGAGTGCATGAAAGGATCAAGCCTCTTCAGTTTTCGCTGCTTCTGGCTTCTTGTTAATTAAAAAAACAGTCACGAGGAATAATGATTTACAGTAAGTGGAGTAATCTGAAGACAGCATATGGTTATCAAATGCATTGACTGTTTGAGAAAAGGAAATTGTATATCAATTTTTTAAATCCTTTAAGTGAATGTAAGCTATGCCACTGCTCTGTGAATCATTCAACTCACAGAACAAATCCAGGGCGGTCCATCAGCTCAGGGTGGGGGGTCCCATAGAGCAGAACTGAGGGGGTCCATCTGTCTGATGGGAGTAAGCTGGCTAAATAGCAGCCCATGAACCTCCCATGCTTGAAGGGAGGCTCCCATCTTCTGTTTTAAATTGAAACAACAGCTGCCAAATGAAAAAAAAAAACAAAACCAACTTCGTTTTACTGTCTCAGGCCATGCAGTGCTCTTCCATCTTTTCTTTTTGTACTTTTTTTTTGTGTCTGTCCTTGCTCTGATCTTGTACATTCTCTCACCCTCTAAGTTAGCTCTTTTTATTCATCTGTCCAACTTCCCATCCCCTGTACCATCTCTTATGGTCTCCAAATTCAGCCAGCCGCTTCTGGATTGTTTTGAATTTTTTTCTTTTTTCTTTTTTTTTTTTTTTTGGTAAATATTCCGAAGTATCCTATTGGAGGAAAAAAAAGAGATTATTAAAATTTGTATGACACCAAGTCAGATAGGGTAAAATGGGGCTTGAAATTTCCAACACGTAAGGTGATTCTGTGTGGAAGCAAAGCTTTCCTACAATTAATAAAGAAATTACCTTAAGTCTTTAATCTGTCCACCAGGGTAGGGTAATTTTGGCAAAAGTCTGAGAGTATCACAGTACCCAAGGGAACTATTCCAGCTAGGCTGACTTATCAAGTATCATAAACAGTGAATATACACGGAAAAATCTTTGGTACAGTATGTCTATAGGTGAAAATGTCTGTCACTTTATGCTGCAATGTCTTCAAGCATTGATGAAAAGTTTTGGGTTTTTTTAATCTAAAAATTGGTCAGGCTGTGAGGTAACTGAAGTTAATGGCTCTGAAACTATCTGGAGGTTACCAGTTGTGTCTTCCATGTCATGTTTTGGAAATAGAAATTTTAAAAACAATGTGAGTATGTGCATGAATATACACACACAAATGCGCACACCCACATGTGCTGCTCTGAAAGCAATGCCTCCTATTTACTCCCATGGAAAACACAACAGATACAAAGAGCATAATAACACTGTTTGACTGAGCAAATTCTTAGCTACAAAACACTGTTTTTCAACAGTCACCAGCATTAGATGTGCATTCCGTCTGCGTGAACAAGAGCCTGCATGCCACACTTGTAAGAGTCTGCACCAGTGGAGATGAGCGCTGCTGATACCATCGTTGGTCAGAAGCACAAAACCCACCGCCCCACTGTGCTGACATCCACTGTTTCATCTCCATAGACATTTGGCAAATATCAGTGAATGCTGATGACTTATATTTACTTTGGACGTAAGATCTTTTCCTAAGATTTAGCTGGTCTTTCCCCACCTTGTATTTGTCCAACGTATTTCATTCTTATCTAAAGACGGTGGTTGGTTCACATCCTCCCTATACCAGATCTCTTGTCAAGCTTACTGTAGTTATTTTGAGTTCTGATCCTCTCCTATGAAGTAACTGTGGTTTTCCCAAGTTGCCAGTGTCTGCAGATTTAAAAAGGATGCATGACCTTTTCTACTGCAGGTCATTAGTGGAAATGCTGAGTGTCAGAAGACCTATGGCAACTAAACTTTCCAATCTCACTTGGTCAGTTTTTCCAGTCTGACAATGAATCATCTTTATGTGCTACTTTGACACTGTTTTCCAGTGAGTTTTGCTAGCTAGCATACTGGGATGTCTGCATCTGCAGGCAAGCCTCTCTTTGGTTGTATGCTTCAGAAGTGGTGGCAGGTTGTATTTTTCTTCGTCTGTCTGATGTTCAGGCTTTGTCCTACACCTCAGCCTGAAGGACAGCTGGGTTGAGAGGGAAGAATTTGGGAAAGCACTAGAATTGCAAAGGTATTTCTGGCATAAAGCTTCCATGACATCTTGTACTGTTTGCTTCGGTCTCTTGCTTCTGCCATGGGAGCCCTGCAGTGAAAACATCCTGGGAGGATGGGAAGAAGAGCATAAGTGCAACTCTGGGGCTTACAGGGTCAGAATCCAGCAAGTCCTAGTAAACACACCACTGGATCCATTGCAACATGTGGCAGTGCCATGCAAGAGGAGTTTCTTTACTAGTCTAGTCCCAAATAAGCAAATGTGCGGAAAAGCATTATAAAATATAGCTGTATCTGCTGCAGATTGTGTTTTCCTAACTAGCTTAGGAGGATGATGTACGAGGTAAAAGCCAGGAGTTATTACATCCTTATGCCTTACTCATCCATTATACCTCGTGCCCTGACACAAGAGCAAACTAGATTTGTTTTGACTTGAATTGTTCCTGACAAGTCAACCTTGGATATTATTCATATCCCTGATGTTTTCTTTCTGTATTGGCAAGTATTTGGTTTGACTGTTTCTTCCAGCAGTTTTAAGGAATTGTTTCCAGTAATTTCCTACTTTGCAGTTCTGTACAGTTAAATAGTAGGCATTCTACTCATCTCTTTCTTTCCTATGCACTGGGAGGTTTCAAAACAGTTCTTAAAAGTCTACATCATTAGTGCAGGAAATTCCCTGAATGTTCTGATATGATATTTCATCAGGCCTGGGTAACTTGATGAGCTGCAGTTAAGCCGAGAAGATTCCAGACACTAGCTAATATTTAGTGGCTTCTTATTTCTTTGTTGTTTTAATTGTTTGTTTAATATCATTGATTAAGAATGAAGCTTGTTAAGTTTCTCAGGTCACACATTTTTTAAAGTTTTGCTGTTTGCCAATGGATCTACTATTTCTTTGATCTTCCATGTGCTAGTGTTCTTAAGATTTTCCTTTGTTCTATTTACTGTATCGTATCTGTCAATTATTATTATTATTTTTGCCCTTGTGATTTGGTATATACAACTCTTTTGCTATTGTTTACATACTTATGTAATCATTTAAATTATTGTTCATTCTTTAACGATTCCTTTTTGAATTCCATCTGAATAAGGGAAGAGTTCTAGTTCATTTGATGTGCCTTCATAATTAGATCCCTTGAACTCATATGCTTGTACTTTTTATATTATTTAGGAAACAAAGATTTTTTTTTTCCTTAATTCATTCACCCCATCAGATCCTGCTTACCAGTCCTTTGAGATTATAGAAGTTTGTTTGCTGAAGACAACTGTCTTTATGTTTTACTCTCCAGGAGGAGACAAAAAGAGGAGGTTATTGAGTCTGACCTGCTTTAATCAGAACTGATTTCAAAGTTCAGCCAGGTTTGTCAGATCATATTATTTCTATTCCTAAGAATAAGCTGTTCTGTATGGCATGATTAGCCTTTTGCAGTTTGATCAGCTCTTTCTTTTTATTTACAATTAAATCTAGCAAAGGAAGTCTAGCTCCTTTTTTGTTTGTTTGTTTTGTTTTGTTTTGTTTTCTTGTGGTCTTTTGTTTCGGAATTTACTGGGAAGATAGGAAGATGCTGCCCAACCCTTGCACACTTACACATTTTTTTCAGAAGGATGATAAATGATCAAAGCTGGGTCCCACAGTTCACGTTGTCCTATCTGTGGCTGAAGAAGAAGCTTTAGTATGACAGTTCCCCACTTGATGGGCTTACTGAAAGTCAGTGCTAGGACAGCACTGGTTCCTCTGTTCTATCCAGCAGTGTGGTAGTGTGAGATGATGTCATATTGTTCTTCCTCCTTGTTTCCTACTTCCCTTAGTTCACATGTGACTGTTTCACTCCTGAAATGAAAATATAACCAGAGAAATAGACTGTAGGTTTTCCAGATGGAAAATAGCTTTCTGTAGGACTAATATGTTCATATCCAAATTGATGCATGGTATTTCAAAAGTTATTTTAACACAGAATGGAAGCTGTCTCATTTACAAACTTGATGCTGATGGCAGTACCTGATAAGATCTGTCTGGTAACCTCTGCTGTGGCACAGTTTGCATTCGTGGTCTGCGGACACTTGGTCAGATCTGATAGCCTACAATTAAGTGGAAGATTTTCTAGGCTCTCAGCCAGGTATTTAAGAGGTCTGGCTCCAGTTTTTCAGCTTTGTGCCTTTATTATCCTGCATTTGAACAGTAGAAATAAAATGACCTGATACTCTTACCAAAAATATATAAAAATTAATTTTAAAGCAATTAGAAGGAACTGTTAAAGTTTTCTCCCGTGATGACTTTTTCAAAATGGCATTTGATTTTTTAAAAAGAGGAAAATCTAGATTTCATCCATCCAGCTCTAAAACTAAGCACTATCGCTGACAACAAATCTTGAAGGTAAAATAATGAGTACTGCTTATCGTACAAAACAATTACTATAATTATAAAAAAAAGAAGAAGAAAAAAAAAAAAGCAGATGTAGCTAGGCAGACTATTAAATTTGGTCATTGTTTTTATTCTCCTTTCCAGTCTCCAAATTAAGGAGATTCTCCAAATTCAGGAGATTCTTCGGGATTTCTAAGTTGTACTTTCAGTGTAACTTTTGCAGTTCTTCCGGAAAATGCTATAATCTAAAGCAATTTTTGAATTAACATTAAGCAGCTTGTTGCATATAGATTAAGAAGTTCTCTTTTACTAGAGGGCCTCTGTCTGTACAAAATATTAGAAAGTAATAGTTATTAGTAACACTCTTGAATGCTTATCATTTGCACTTTTCCAGCCTCTACGAGAGACTGATGTGTTGGCTGATGTGAGAAGTACGAGTGTTAAGCAGATGACACAGTCAGAGAAGAAGCACAGCAATGGCATGCCTGCAGCAGAGCAAATACATCCTTTATCCTTCAAGTATAGCACAGCTGTAGACAGTGAAATGTCGTAGTTTCTTTTTATGTGGCCTTATTCTCCAGATGAAGCTGAAATACTGTACTGGGACTAGGCAGTAGTTTCTGGAGTGTACAAGGGAGACTGGGAGATCTTGTAAATACCGAAGCTGCTGGAGCTGCAAGCAGATAACTGTGTGGTTTGATAGCACATGAGGTTTGAGTCATCAGCAGCATCTGGTTACTGCATTTATGCTACAGAACAAAGAATTTTTTTTCTGGAAATAACAAGTTGAATAACTTGAAGGCATAGACCAAGCACTGGGAAAGCATGAAGTGTGGTAATCCTCTTCCATTGAATCTGCATCCCCACTAGTTTCATAGAATCATAGAATCACCGAGGTTGGAAAAGACCTCCAAGATCAACTAGTCCAACCATTCACTTGCTACCAATATTTCTGCACTAAACCATGTTCCTTAGTACCACCTCTGCATGTTTCTTGAACACCTCCAGGGCCAGTGACTCCACCACCTCCCTGGCCAGCCCATTCCAGCTCCTGCTGGCTGCACTAATTCTGATACAAGCCAGGATGCCATTGGCCTTCTTGGTCTCCTGGGCACACTGCTGGCTCATGTTCAGCCAAGCTTCAGCCAACATCTTTAGGTCCATTTTCTCTACACAGTCTTCCAGTCACTCTGCCCAAAGACCGTAGTGTTGCCTGGGGTTGGTGTGGCCCCAGTGCAGGACACAGCACTTAGTCTTGAACTTCATCCCATTGGCCTCAGCTCAGCGATCAGCCTGTCCAGATCCTGTTTCACAGGACAGCAGAGCTACAAAGCGTCATCAAAAAACACTGTGCAAGACATTGATGAATTGTTTAATTGTGGCTTAAAGTGTGACAGCATCTATTTTTTCTTTGTTTTAGTCTAGTAAATGTCCAATAACCTTTTTGGCTTGCACTTCTTTTAGTCTGTGTTTTAAAAGCAATGGAGCCAGACCAGCGCAGAGAGAAGTGCAGGTGCAAAAGCCACCCAAGTTTTATATAACTGACTTATTAACAAGGGAGATGGTTAGCAAAAGCTAAGCTGTGTGTTACCATGGAGACCTTGTGAGCAACTTTCCTTTGAAGCTGAATTGGCTACATCCATGTGAGCTGCAGCAGTAACTGCAGGGAAGAAGACTCCAAAGGAGTGATGAGGGAATTTATCATTTTCATTATTCTTAAGTGCAGTTTTGTCCAGCAGCTTAACAGACAGTGATAAAAGCATTTAGCATATGTTCTTGCTGATGTTGGTGCAAAGTAGCTTGTAACAGTATTTCCATAAATTATGGAATTTCATGTGAACATACTCTTGGTGACAAGCTGCTGCTTCTGCCCCTGTGTCTTTTTAATGCAACACAGCTTCCTGTACATACCTGGAGTCCTGCAGCTATGGTAATGAAAAATAATTCTTACTGCACTGTGTGTTAACTCCCCCCCC
>JAOWBP010004700.1:55090958-55101015 GCA_028571105.1 Tragopan temminckii | reverse complement strand
TGATTTGATGACTGACAGTGGTCATACTGGCTTATGTTTACAGGCAGCGTACTCCTGCCCAAGAACTGCTCTGAATTACAGCCAAGATGTACAGGGATGAAAGTGACCTATTTTAACTCTCTTGGGGACTCTTCCAGCCTTTTCAGTAGGACTATTCTTTGTGTCTTAAAGGGAAAGCTGTCTTAGATAGCCTGTAGTAGAATACCGAGGGTAAGTTTGCATGTTTTATATATGATATTGTATGGGAATGGTTAGTTCACAGCATGAACCAGCGATGGTGTGCCTGGTGAGGGGGCATAGCTAGCCCTAGAAGCACATATGGAAGCAACTCGCCTCTGTGACCAGAAGGGGTGGACCCAGGGTCCATCTGTCCCTAACCTCATGTAAGGGCTGGCAGCCACAAGGGAAGCATCTCTACTTGGAGGTTGCCTCCTTTGGAGTGTTTCATGAGCCCTGATCCTTGGAAAGGATCTGTGGAAAGGCATAAGTGATTCCTTCTGCATTAAGGGATTGTGACTTCTACCTTTCTTGGTAGATGAAACTGATGGTCAGATACTGATTTAAAGCAGCTCTATCTGCTTTAAATATCCTGACAGGTATTGTTTGCCAACTCTTGACCACCTTTTAGAGACATCTAAAAGGCACTATTGGGAACTGGAGAACAGAAGATCTAATCACTGCGAGACACTGTATGATGTGAAAGGGAGATGACCTCAGTTGTGTTTTGATGTGTTTGCAGACTGCTTTGGAGGCATCAACTAGAGGGTTTGAGTCCTCAGCTGCTCCCTTGAGATGATTATTCTATCTTCTATCTACCCTATCTATCCCAGGCCACTCCTGGGAGTATTCATTCTGCAGGATTGTGTGAAGTTTGGTTGGGTAGTAGTGATAGTGTGTGAGTCTTCTGTCCATTACTGATTCATATGTGCTGTGTGTTTTGTGGACCAAAAAGCTTGGCGTGAGCCAGCAATGTGCACATGCAGAAGGCCAGCTTCATTGACAGAGGTATCCTGGGCAGGAAGGTGATCTGCTCTGCCCTACAAGTCCCATCTGGAGTGCTGCATCCGGGTCTGGGGTCCCCAGTATGAGAAGGATTTGGAGCTGTTGGAATAAATCCAAAGAGGGCAATGAAGAAAGATGCTCACAGGTCTTGAGCACAGCACCTATGAAGGCAGCTGGCCTTGTTCAGCCTGGAGAAGACTCAGGGGTGGACTTCCAGTACTTTAGGGGAGCTTATAGGCTGGGGAAGGGGATATGGAAGAGGGAGCAGGGTTGAATGTCTGTGGTAGGACAAGGAAGAACTGTTTCAAACTAAAATAGGAGAGATTTAGTTTAGATGTTGGGTTCTAATTGGACAAACCTGACACAGGGAAGCTGTTGATGCCCTATCTCATGAGGTGCTCAAGGCTGAGCAGCCTGATCTGATGGTGGCAGCTTTGCGCATGGTGAGGGGTTGGAACTAGATGATCTTCAAGGTCCATTTGAACCCAAACAATTCTAGGATTCCATGTTGTATAGTCGTAAACAGTCTTGCTACCTTTTCCATGCTGTGCTGTAACTTAGAACACGAAAGTGTAGGAGTGCCAGTTTGCCAGACCATGCATTTTTATGTAAGCTTTTCCTTTCCCAGGGGTCACACCTGTATTTAGACTGTAACTGCAGAGCTGTTCTTAGCTGTCAAAGGGCCTCCTCCTCAGTTTTTCAGCTATCAGATGACTTGTGAAACCCTTTTACAGAAGATAGCCTTAAACTTGGCATTGACAAGCTAGCATTTAGTACTATGATCAACATCCTCAATATTCATTTTCATTCAGGCCCTCTTTTTTGCCACAAAGTGCAACAATTTGGAGATAATTTTAGCAGTATTGGCTGAGATCTTACACTGTTTTCACTCTAACTTTTGCGACTGACAATATGAACTGTGGTTAAGTTTTATATAGTAGCTTACCATTATGGCTGCTATTTTTATTCAAAGCCTAGGCAATTTCCATCCTTCAGAAATAGTACCAATCTCTTCCCAAGTTTAAAGATTTGGGAACCTGATACCAATAGAGTGACTTCACAAATAGTCTTAAAAGCAGTTATTTTTGCAAGTAGCCCATTTAAAATAAGGAAAACAAAGTATTCAGTTGAAGAAATAATACTGAATTCTGTAGCAGGCCAACACAATCAATAATGCTGTTAAAATTCTTACAGACACCCTTTCCCCTGCCTGTCTCTTTGATGCCCACCCGCTAATGAGGGGTGGATGATTCCTAAGGTCAGTTCTGGCTGGGTGGTGAGGGTGCATCAATATGACAGCACCCTCACGCTGTGCTAGGAGAAGTTTGATGTTGAATATTGAGGTTTGTTCTTCCTTTCTACTACAGGAAGTATGGTATTGGTGAGATCTAAGGGATGCTTCCAGTACCCTCAATGCCAGGCTTATTCTCAGTCATATGTAACTTCATCGTACATCTTCATTTGCTGTCTGTGGTGGATTTCACACATTCTAGGTAGCTGATCTTTGTTCCCATTGTTATTTCTCAAAAAAAGTTTTACCTGGTTCCCAGGTTTGCAATGCCAATAGCTGATTGCTAGGCCGTGCAATTTCCATTGTCATTCTGTGCCCCCTCTCTTAACCATTTAGTACCAGTACTCTTCAGTATTTTATCCTGTGTCTGTACTTTCAAGGCACTTTCCTTTCTTCTTTTTTTATCTATGCATGATATTGTTATGGCAAGGTCATAAGTATTTACTTCTGTATAACTGTATAAAAAATATGGTTCTACTATATTATTATGCAGAGATTATTAAAAATAAAACAAAATGGATGGTAGGCATTTAGGCAATGCAGAAAAAAATTGCTCTCAGAGTCAAATCACCTGAGACAAGCCAGTGTATACTCAGGCAAAGTCCTAAGGCCTTTCAGAATCAAAGTCAATGGCAATACTGCAGTCACAAGGGCTACAGAACAACAATACAAAGCATGTGCAATGCATATTTCATATGATGAGTAATTTGCTGTGTGACAGTGATAAAGAATTCTTAGCTGCTGGAGAAGTCCTGAATTACTATGAAAGCCAAACGTGAAGAGATTGAAAAATGTGGTAGATGTAGGGTAATAAGAAAAGGCTCTTTGCCATTTCCAGTTTGCAACCCAGCTTCAAAGACAGTAGACACAACAGATGTGCATCACTAAAGTTGCGTTTTTTTATTAAACAGGAATATAGAAACATATTTGATGTAAAAAGAAGTAGATCTAAAAAGCCCTTATTAATATTGGCTCCAAGGCAGGGCAGAAAGATAAAAACACAATAAAGAATAAAAAAACTGAACAGAGAGAGACTAGAAGTGCTTAAAAGCCAGACAGGAGGGAATGGGGAGTAGGTCGCTAGCTTCCAAGCTAGCTTTAGGAGAAGATTCAGAAAAGGCTAGTAGTTATGCAAACCAAGTCGCAGACCTCGTGCTGGACCTCAGACATGAAGAATTTGGATACCTTAATGCTACAGACAGCAGCTGAAGATTGCATTTATTTATTAATACATGTGCTTGCTTGTTTCTATTCTTTTAATTCAAGCTTAATAGGTCAAGGGGGAATGGCTTAAAAGTAAAAGAGGAGAGATTTAGGTTTGATATTAAGAGGAAGTTCTTTACTCAGAGTAAAAGTGAGGCCCTGGCACAGCAGCCCAGAGCTGTGGGTGTCCATCCCTGGAGGTGTTCAAGACCAGGCTTGATGGGGTCCCGGGCAGCCTGAGCTGGTGAGGGGCAACCAAGCCATGGCAGGGGGTTGAAAGTGGATGCCCTTTAAAGTTGTTTTCAACTCAAGCTATTATATGACTTTATGATTCTTATGACTTTGTTAAATCGCTTTTTTTTTTTTTTTTTTTTTATGCTTTAGTTTGTCTGAAAATGAGCCCAATCCTACAGGGATTAAAAATACTGATAATGAGTTTATGTGTTTATCTTCATTCATGCTGACTTCCAACATCTAAATCTTCCTTATATCATTTTTCTTAGTTATTTTCAGCTACAGTATTTTCATAAGTATGTTAAACTAAAATTAAATTAGTAGGTCTCTACTCTAAATAATCTTAAGCATGCCTCATGTAATTGTAGGCTTAACTTCTCATTATATACTGAAGTGTACAGATGCTGTTATGGCCCTGTGCAGAGGGAGAAACCTTGAAAAGAAGAGATTAGAGGTGGAGTGGGAGAGGATTGAGCAGAAAATTCCTACTGGGTAGTTAAGAAATTTTGTAAGCTTCTTACACTAAGTTAATATAGTATAACTTTGGTTTAATAATTTTGTAAACCAATAGCACAGAATCAAAGAGTGGTTTGTTTTGGAATGTACTTGAATATAATCCTTATGAGGGATCTGTTTTCTTTTTTTTCTTTTTCTTTTTTTTTTTCTTTTTTGTGTATGTATGTCTGTTTTTAAAATTTTTTATTAATTGCATATATAATATATATAATATATTTCATTTTCTTTGTACTGATAACAAACTCCCAGGATGTGTATTCTTTCTCTCTCCAGCCACCCTGCCCATAACCAGGATTTCTTGCATGTACTGAGTCTTAGATCTTCTTCCCCGGTATGGAATTTCTGAATTATCTTTTGTCTCACGGTATCTCTGCCTTCCCTTTGCTTGGTTCTCTTCCTTTTACACATTTTACCAAATTTTTCTTTCCTAAATAAGTATGGCCATTAAAGATAGTGCCCTAGAGTAGATAAAGCATATTGTTTAAATTACCATTCTCTGAACACCTTCTAATGAAACGGTGTTTCAATAAAATAGGGCACGTCTGACCTAGGAGGGCTGTTATTATAAAACAGCTTTGCATCCAACAGTACATTGAAACTGTATTTGCATTGTAGCAGTGGATCTATCGATATAAGAAGAAAGACATTAAGTGCTTGGGGTAGGTAAAACAGGCAGAGAGTTTCTTCATGTGTTAGAATCAGCTAACCAGGCTGCTCTAAAAGAGTCACATTTTAGCCCAAGTGTAAATGGGGCAGGCATACTTACACAAGGCAGTTGGTAACACTTAAAAATAAAACACCTCTCATATCTGAAAAAGTCTAGCTCAGAACCCTGAGTTTTGATGTGCCAATGTTATTCTGATGTTATTAGACAAATCATAGTATCAGAAACGCACAAGAACTAAACTGGCTTTCAAATGTATGGATTCTCTTAAGTGGCAAAAGAGCCTTGAGTATGAGACAAAAAATGTCATTAATGAAATGCACATTGTTTGCTGTAGACCTCCTCGTGGTGGAGGAAAGCCTATGGTCTCTTGACCCTTTCCTGTACCAATGGGATGAATTGTGAAGGTGTTGTAGGTGGTTTGTCATGGGTTTTTGTTTTTACAGAGCAAGCTCTTTTGTTCTGACTTACTGAAGCTTTTGAGAGACCAGTGTTAAGGATTTTGCTGTTGTGACTCACAGTTTCCTGTGAAACAGGAAGCAGGAAGCAGAATGGGAACAAAATATACTTATTTTAAAAGGATTTAGTTTACTCGTTTGAAATATTAATGTCAGGATAATGTTGGAGAAGATTTAAAAGAAAACAAACACAATGTGACAGTAACACTGAATCATCTTCCGAATGATTAGATAAATAGTTTTTAAGTTTCTGAGATGCTGCCTATGAAAACACAATTTATTTCAGGGACAGAAGGCAAAAGTAGCAGTTGTGTTTCCTTATCGAAGTTCAGTTAATAAAAAGCTTTGTTCTCAAATATTTGCTCTTAAATATTATCTTTGAAGTTAAGGACTGGTAGCTCTAGGCCTTCCTCAGGGATTCCTGTATGTTCTGTTATTTTCCTTTCTGTGATCGCTAGTTAACCAGCATTTATGGTAAATATGGCAAAACTTCGTTTAAAATTTGACAGTATGTGTTTTCTTAAAAATCCTAAAACATAATTTCAAACTTCAGTACAGTCGTGCCTGATGGCTCTGGGTGATAGGTTTGATGGTGAAGACTGCAGGGTGAAAGGTAGAAGTGGAGATGCCAGATTGTTCAGTACCTCTGAAATTAATTTCTGGGATTCTGGCCTACAGGTTTTATGTGACTGTGACATAAGCCTTTTTCTTTAGTGCTTCCATGTCAGTAAACTCAGAATGTGAGAAAAGGATAAATCAGAGGTGCTGAGCCATAAATGTGCCAAAGCAGTTAAAAACTTTTCCCCCCTAAATTAACATCTTCCAGGGGAGGCTTTCAAAGGCTGAAATGGGGTAATATTTCAGTCACCATAACAGTCTGAAGTTTGGGAGCCTAATTAGATGGAAAGCTGTGCATTTCATATTGTGGCTTACATCAGTTGGAAACGAAGGATGTGCTTTTCAGGAGATGAGATACCATATTAGGGAATCACATGGCAGAATCAGAGCATTATGAGAGACTTTGACTAAATAGAAAAGGGGCCATGCATGTTTCTAATGCAAAATGGAAATAAATCAAATTAAAACCTCAGGGCAATATTAGCTTGAATTTTATTTATTTTTTATTTTTAACACAGAAATTATTGTTGACGTGCTGCATTATAGTTCTTACTGAAACTAGCCAATTTCGTGCTGGCTATCAGCATCCTGTGAAGCTACATTAATAGAACTCATCTGAAAAACTGTATGTTGTGCTTCATATGGTCTTTCTGGGAATATAAATGGCTAGAGACCTTATAAAATATGTCTGAATTTCTTTTTCCTGATTGTCAGTCTAGCTCTCATGGGACATATTGAAGCTAATGTACTACTTGAAACATTAAAACTAATACACTGTAAATATTAAATGGATTAAAGTGAAAATTAAATGCATAAAACTGAAAGATTTGGAGATAATGAAAGATGCTGGAATATGGTGTGATTTTTTTTGTTGTTGTTGTTGTTGCTTTGTTATTTTTAAATCCCAATGCTCATAAATGGAAGAGGTGCCAGTGACTTGCATGCACTTCCATTTGAAATGAAAGGAAAAAGATTATTCCACCAACTTTTCACTCTTTTTTTTTAATGCCAACAGCTTAACATTGTTACTGCTGTAAAGTTGATCAGCACTGGATATTTTAAAATCTCCAGTAGTGACTGCATTTACCAAGGTCTAGTTTCTTGAAAAAGATTTATTTCTATCCTCAAGAACATTTTTAGACGCTAAAAGAAGAACAGATGGATATTGTTATGCTGTTATAAGTACTTTGTCCATCACTGCACAGAACTGTACTTGAAATTCCAATAATAAGTCCACTGCTTTTGCAAAAAGTACTGTAAATTATAGAACATGACACAGTCTATTAAGAATATATTTTTAAATAATCAAAGTATTACTGATGTGAATTGTGAACGGTTCAATTTCTAAACGCTTCCAGAATATATAGAACCCAGAAAAACATAATATTAAAATAGAAAGATATTTTCAAAAATGAAAAATAGTATTTCTAAAAAATCAACACTGTGTCACTGTGCCATTGCTACCCAGGAATGTCTCCTCTTGAAAACAATTTGTGCCTGTGCTTAGAGCTCTCTGAGAGAATTATCCCTTTGTGTTGTGCCTATGCAGAGATGCTTTGTTTTTCTTGTGATTTCTTGCTGGATAGCAGACCTCACCGTTAAGTCTTTGCCATCTGCAGCATTTCTTAAAACAGTGTCTGAACTCTGCCCCTTGTAACAGGGCTGTCACATGCTCGACCGTACTCAGCGCATAGCCTTGAAAGAACACGATAATACTCAACAGTTACAGAGATTCTTAGTTATGCAGCCTTTGTGTCATACATACCAAATAATGGCAAAACACTTTGCAAGCGATGTCCAGTAAAACCACGAAAGCTGCTGAATATGTCATGGTTTAGCCTCGCTCCGTGACCAGGGGGTAAAGGGACCCATGGACCCATGCCCTGGGAAGCAGGGGGGGAAGTTAAAGAGATGGGACTGGATGAGGAAAACAGCAGCAACAACCTAAGGGAAAACTTAGTTTACTAAATACTGTAGGAGAACGTGTGACAATACAACATAATACAAATAATTAGAATTCAAGTTTATAAATAAAACGAGAGTTTGTGAAACCAAAATCCTCACCCTAATGCTGTAGGCAAGGCGGCCAAGGAGCAAAGAGAACAGCCCCGTGAGTCCCAGTCAGTTCTATCTTTCCCTACTGGAAAATGGAAATGGAAAAATGAAGTCTTCTGGAACCAAGAGACCAGAAATATCAACAATCCATGGAACTGCAGCATTTACTCTTTAACTCCTGGTACACTGTGTGGTGTTACGATGTGGATTGCTGACAAAAAACCTTAACAGAGTGTTAGAAAAACTTGCTGGCTTCATAATGCCTCTGAAGGTCTTTTGTTTGGTCAGCACTGCTCTTTGAGGCCTCTGCTCCCAAAAACAATTTGCAGCCATAAGAGTACTGCTCTTGCAGTTGCCTCTCTTATTTCTGAGGAGGGGTAATTCTGTCTGCCTCTGTAAATCACAGCGGTTCTCCAATACTTGGTGTTTACTGCTGTTATTCTCTCTCTCTCTTTTTTTTTTTTTTTTCCTTGACAAACCTACTTTGATAAATACAGTTTGGCAGGCATGCTTGAGGAAGAGTCTTTGTATTTATCACTTCTCTATAGACGCGATTTATTTTTCTCAGAATCAACAGCTGGCATAATTCCCAGTCTCCTCTCTCACTCTGTCAGATTACTCCAAGTGATACATGTTAGTTCTAACTGTTTTTAAACTTAACGTTGGGTTCCAGTCACAGCCAGATATCTGAAGGGAAGCAGATCTTTCATCAGTATTAAGAAACACTCTTGAAGCTAGAAATGGGTCATAGTACTGCAGCATGTACAAGAGCACATCTGGAATTTTTGTATCCAGTTCTGAGTATCCCAGTATGATAAAGACATTGAAAAAATGGGCAGGGCCCAGAAGGTGATGTGGTACGAAGAGGGACTGGGGCAACTGCACTGGAGCAGGGACCCATAGAGCAAGGGATATTTACATATTAATAAAGCCTCCTATTATTAGAGTGATAAACATCTGAGGAATATCGTAATCCATCTCTAACAAGTAGTAACAGTAAAATAAAATTTACTCAGAATTTATTTTTAATTGATTCTTGATGAAGATCTTTAACAAAGACAGTTCCAGTAAAATCTTCTGGTACCTGTGCTGTTACACTTAGGGGCCGATACCACTTTTCAGTTCTGTGCTTTTAGTTTTTTTCATGTTTTCATGAGGAAATAGTTTTGGTGAGGATATTTAATTCAGCCTATGGAACGTGTCTTCTTTATTTCCTAAAGGACGGGTCTAGTAATTTTGAATCAGAACGGATTATTTTCTAGTGGCTGTAGATTTTCAGATAGCATTATCAAGACGATCTTTCAAAGCAAGCACATTGGAGGTCAGTTGAGTGATCTCTGGTAAGGAAAAAATTAGACTGTGTGAATGGAAGAAAGTATGCCTGAACGGTGTTTTCATGTCATCTGCTAGTAGACCTGTTGGTCATGTGTTAAGAACTCATGGATATATCCCAGCCTACAGGAGTTCCTATGCTGTTGAAATGAAATGGTAAAGAGTTGAACTTCAATACTGAGAGACTGTGATCATTTTGAGAGATAGCAATACAAGCATAGTGCTGAAGATGATGCTTTAATCATCCTAAAATGTGAGTCTACAATAATACTTCCATATCTCTAAATCTGAACACATACATGGAATTTCTATACACATAGCTGAGAAGTAAATTATCATCTTCATATTAATGCTTAATTATACTTAAAGGCTACATCACATTCTGTGCCAGGCCAAATAAGTAAGAATAAGAAAATGAAGACATAAAGTCTGATCCCTAGATGTTGTATACAGTGTCTTATCTTTAAGCTAAATGGAATAGCACTGATGTTAGAGAAATTTCAAGTTTATGTTGTTTTTATTTTCCTTTATTCAGCCAACTAGGAAGGAACACGAGTCAGACCTTTGGAAGAATTTAGGCTTTTTCTGGTATTTCTATGTCCCACTACAGGTTGATGGTCTCTTGAATTCTGCAAAGTAGTATTAAATGAAAATAATTTTCTCTTGTGGTGAAGATGACTGCAC
>JAOWBP010004700.1:55033196-55073197 GCA_028571105.1 Tragopan temminckii | reverse complement strand
AGTTGAATGGCATCTTTGTTTACTAAGTGTTTTGAATGTAGGTGTGTCTTAGTCTATGCTTTCATCCCAGTAGGAGGAGCTGCTCAGAACCTGAATTTACTAACATTATAATAATTTACAGCATAAAATCCTTGGGAAAGTGAAATTGTCTGGAGTCTCTTCATATTTAAACAGGTCAAGTAAAGCTGGATTTGACTTCTTGCTTTTGTCAGAGTTTTCTTCTTCCCAGACTGTGCAAAAGCAGAATGTTTCTGTTTTCCTGTGTGATAACCCACCTGACATTCAACCAGAAATAGAACTGCAACACCAGGTAATAGGGCCAAGAACATGAGCTAATGGTCTTATATGAACAAAAGTGCATTAGTCATGTCCTATAAAAAGCATCCATAGTATTGTGATTTGGCAGGCACACCGAAGCAATTATCTCCTTCAACCTAAGCTACAGATTTCTTGGGGATTTCCCCTCCCATTGCCAGAGGAATGTTCCATGCCATCAAGCAGAAGGAGTTTTGAAGGGAGTGTTTGTGCATCTCGCTCTCTGCACCACGGCTTGGGGGCAAGCTGGGTATTGGTCTTGGGGTGGTGCACAATTGCTTGTGCATCACTTGTTCTATACATTTATATATATACATGCTCATAACTATTTCCTTTTCTCTATTTTAGTAAATAGTTTTATCTCAACTCACAAGTTCTACTTTGTGGATTTTTTTTTTCAATTCCCTCCCCTGTCCCACTGGGAAGAGAGGGAGGAAGCAAACGATGGTGTGGTGCTCAGCACCTGCTACGTTAAACCACGACATGCAGTATCAGCAGAAATCATTTAACTTAAAAGAAATAATAATTCAAAGGCAACCAAGTATTCGTTTCACACCTACATGGTTCCTAGCACGTGCTAGTAGCAGAGTTCAGCTGATCTGTTGCTATTATTTATTAGCTGTGCTATTACTTAATAGCATCATAAGCTAAGCATGGGCAGCCTCCTATGACTTATGCTGTTTAGTACATCCAAATGAAGAAAGTCCATTGGAGAACCAAGAAGCCTCCACTAGGACCTGTATTAAAACATTTCTTCTTCTCTCATTCTTGGAACAACATCTGCAGCACATTTAATTCCAGATGTGCCAGCAACTCACCAGGAAAGCAAGAAAAGAAAACTAACTTATCCACCTGACAATTCAAGACAGTTCAGTTAAAATAATTATGCAGCTTCTTAGTAATCACCGTCACCATCAGTAATATTACTTTTATCATGTCAGATGCTTCTACCTATTGCTTGAGCAGAAGCTGTTTCTGTTGCTGTAACCACACAACAGAGTGTTTCAGCTTCCTGCTTTGGGTTTTTTTTTTGGTTGTTTTGTTTTTCTCCCATTGTAAAAAGCAGATGGTGTCATTTCATCTAAAATTATCTTTGAACTTTGAATGTGTCCAAACTTTCAATTAGAGTGGAACTTACTGGATTGTGAAATTTTGGGTAATGTTTAAGCCAAAAGAACTGGTGGGAAATACATCTACTGAGCTGAATCTGCCAATTCTGTTCAGCTCTGTTGAAACTGTATTTTAATAAGTGTATAACAGGATTAGAATTAGTGCTTCCACATTAATGTAAATTCATGACACATTGCATTTGTTCTTAAATGTGGCTTTGGAATTGTCACAGAAATTCTGGTGAAATATTATAGTAGGGAGGCCATCTAGGCTCAGAGCAGTTTTTCACTCATAAAATCCTTTAATCAAAAAAATCCATGAGTATAACACATGTTCTCCAAGAAGATACAGAGGCTGTTCTTGGGGAACATCTTTTTCATTTTTAGAACAAGAGGATGTTTGATATTTGTTTCTGGTGAGGAGATAGCAATAAGTTTCTGGGTTTTTAAAGCTGGCAAAGTTTGGAATTCTTTTATTGTAGATGTAATATTGCAAGTTTTTTGGTTTTGTTTTTTTGTTTGTGTGTTTTGTTTTGTTGTTTTTTGTTTTTGTTTTTGTTTAGTTTGGTTTGAGCTGCTATTAGTGTCTCTGAATAGTGTACCTAGGAAACTGTTGCATGTGTTCTATTGGACACATTTTTCTAATCATACAGGGGACCTTCCAGTCTCCATGGTGAGCATTAAGAGCCTGGGAATGCTTGTAATTAAAGGAGTTTCTACATGCTGCTTTGAGAAACAGCATGAGATCAGAGAAGTATTATGAGCTTTAAGAAATATTTAGCATTCATTTAAATTAGGGTGATGTATGGTAGACAAGTCACTGTATTTGTAATTAGTGTGTACCAATGTTTACAACAAAGGCTCTTACGTAGGGACTAAAATCTCTGACATTTTGTAGTGCTATATTACCAGTTGTTTTAGAAACTTTAATTTAGAAAACATTAGCTATAATGCAGATGCACAGACCAAACATTCCTTAGTTTTGGTTAACGCTTAGCCATTTTTAATTGCTACCTGTTTTTATAATTAGTAAGTAGTAAGTAGCACTTTCTAAACTGTTGACTTAGAAAGTTAATTTTTATTCAGAGGACACACTGAAATCTCATAGCTCTGATGTCCTATGCATCCTTTATATTAAGCAGAAGACATTCACTGTGAAGTACATAATTTTATCCAGCTTCATGCATCTTTTTTTTTTTTTTTTCTTCAAGAGAGAGTAAAAATAGAGGTATGAAAGCCTTTTTTTTTCTAAGAATGTAATTTATAATTCCACCAATTCAGGGAAAAAATGTACTCAAACCAAATATTAAAGTAGTTTGACACTCTCCTTATCATGGTTTTGTGTTAGCCATTTTTAGAGATAAAATATATGGTAGATTGTTGTGTCCTCAGAATGAAAAAGAGCATTGTTTCATGAGCTTAAATAGTCATGCAGGCTATCTGTGCTGTCAATCCTAAGCTTGAAGAGTAAAAAAAAGCATCAGGATAACAATATAGAGAAAATTACTGATTTTCCATTAATTTGCAGTTTTCATTGTGAGTCATCTGAATTTAATTTTTTTTATTATTATTATTTTGTTATATAGCTGTCATTCCTTTCTCTAATACTTAAAAGCCCTTTTTTTTTCTAGTGGATGTTCAGAGCAAGCTGTGCCAGGTTGACTTGCTGCTTCTGGAACTTAATCTTCAAAAACTGTATTTAGCACTGCTACCCATGGAAATGCTTATCCTAAGTCTTATTTAAACACATGAATTGATTTGGTGTGCTTACACCATCTGGGTGACAACTTAGCATGGACAAGGGGAGCACAGGTAAGGCGTAGCAGAGAGCACGGAGTCAGACTTCCTTTCTTGTGTTGTTGGAGGTACAGTTTGTAGTTTGGCCTGGGAAAATAACTGCATTCTCCTATCAATTTTAAGATAAGTGTTGTCTCTGTGTCTCTAATGGTGACATACAAATGTTTAATACACTTTACTGTCTTTAATTACCATCCTGTATCACCAAACAGGAGAAGGTGTGGATATTTCACTGTTGGTATACTGATTTCTGCTTGGAGTTGATCTTCTTCCAGTGCTTGGTATGATGCTATGCTTTGTCTCAAGGAGAAAAACATTGTTTATGGCACACTGATGTTTTGATTGTTACTGAGCAGTACTGCACAAATCCAGCTTCTCACACTGTTCTGCCAGCTGGCAGAACTGGGGCAGCTGACCCAAACTGGTCAAAGGGATACCCCATACCTTATGACATCGTAGGAAAACTATAAAACTGTGCCTGGGGAGAAATTAGCTGCTTCCTGGGGACTGGTTGGGTGCTGGTGAGTGGGAAGTGCGCAGTTGTGTTGTGCATCACTTATTTTGTAAATGTATCTGTGTAAATTATCATTGCTACTATTTTCCATTTCCTTTTCTGTCTTAATAAATAATTATTAATGTTTTTGTTATTTGTAGAGTTGGGATGCATGTAAGTTTGCTTAGAGGGGAATGGGTCTTTTAGATAAATATTCAATATAAGTGTGATGCTAACTCTGCCCTTTGCTGGTGCTGCTGTGGAGGTGTGGTAGTGCCCGTGATGTTGCTGTTAAGACAGCAGGAAAGCTGGAGCTACAGTCTTCCCAAAAGTGTGAATTAGCTCAAGTACTAGGCTAATTCCAAGCAGCATGCTAGAATATCTTAGTATAAATCAACACGGTTATTTATTAGTACTGCTTCAGATAATAAGATACTTCTGGATACACTGGAAGACTTTTCATGTATAATGTACTAGTGGTTGAGGAAGTACTGCTGGATGAATACAGCTGATTGAATCTATTTTTCCTTGTATGAAGTTATCACTCTTTGTTCTGAAAAATTTGCTGTGGTGTTTGGTGTTTTATATGTTTTTGTCAAGTACTTAGTACATGAGAAAAAAAAATCAAGATTGAGAAGTCCTGCATATCTGTTTTTTGTAGAAAACAGATGCAGTTTAAGTATTATGCAAGTCCATGAAGCACAGTGTCTATAAGGCTCTGAATTTTCCTCAAGCAGAAAGAGGAATAGGTGGAATGTCTCTGTAATCAAGGTGGAAGTCTGGAGGATATTGTGGATCTAAGAGCTTACATGGTTCAAGCACCAGGTAGGCGTGTGCATGGTAGAGAAATATGTCAGGATCTATCAGATGCAAAATCTGTTAAGACTTCCTTGAGACTGAAGTTAATTTAAGGCTAGGATAAGGTCCTGCAAAAAATACATCTGTGTGACTTTCTGTTCCTGTTGTCTTGCCTAGACATCTGCTTTTTTTTCATTTTTTCAAAGTATTGTACTAAGTAGGCCATTCATTTCTGCATGTATGGCTCTTCTTCTGGTTTCTATTTGTAATTATTTTGCTATGCAATTTTATAAACACATTTGTATTCTAATTTTGGTTCAGTTTCCCCTTGGCCTTGAAGTTGCATTCCCTGGGGGTGATGGGAGATGTTGTGGCAAATGCAAAAGATATAAACAGGGATGGCTGAAGCTGGAATTACAAGCACTTGAGAGCAGTCTTCTTCTAATGGTACACAGCTAAAACAATAGAAGGAGATACTGGTGCTCTCTGTGTTATTAAAAATATCTCTTTCATTTGCACTCAGCTTTATGTTTGTTTAGATCACCCAGGCAAAGATTTACTGAAGAAAAAAAAAACATTATGTATGTCCTTTGTTATACTGATGATTCATTTTCTGTCAAAAAAAAAAAAAAGACTAGCAACTCTACAGGAAATAATAAGCTAAGATGATTTTAAGGTAAATAGTATGACAGCTTGTCTTACAGATTCCTTCAGTAATTACAGCAAGTGAGCAATTTCTTGTAGGAATAGAGGTGCAATCAGAAGATATTAGAGCTACTGATATTTAATGTTGGCCAGTTCTTCACTTAAAAATCAAGAATGGCTTCTTCCTGGTAGAGCTGGCTGTTGGTTTATTGTTAATTAGGAGTTTCTTCTTCTATTTTGCCATGCATATACTCTTTGTACATAAACAATTATCCATGTCAAACTTTGCAAGTTTTTGGAATAGTTTCAGAAAAAAATGGAATTAAAACACCTTGATTATACTTGTTTGTAATTAAAGAATATCACCAAATTTTGATCTGTTTACCAGTATGCTTCTTTAGTTTGAAGAAAGCAAACAAAAACTTGTGCTAAGCTAATGAGCTAACATGTCTTGCATTGGTTTATAATCCAGACCAGTATCCATCTGTAATTATTCATTTTCTACAAGACTTGAAAATGTTAAAAATGTGAAAATGCTGAAAATGGTGAAATGTTAAATATCGTAGCTGTATATTGCAGTAGTGTAGTATTAAATAGTAATATGTGGATTATAACTCTTCCATCTCAGAAGTAATATCATAGGTAAGTACCATTCTCATTTTGCTTATGCAGCTTCTTTTTTAGGTTCCAGCTTGTAAGCATGCAAGTCATTTTTAAAAAAGAAATCTTACTCATAAATTCACATGAAGCATCGAAGAATGTACCAAAAAAAGTGAAAATGGAGTCTGGATGCCTTATAAAAAACTGTAATTTTGAAGTTCTGTGATCTTATGAATCTTTAAGGGTGTATTACTTTCCTTTCTGAAAAGCAGTTTGCAGTTTCCAAGAGTTGAAAAATAGTAAAAGAATTCTCAGTGGTGGATTGAATTCAGCTGTGGTTTATGTATTCATTGAACATTCAACTGCCTTTAAATCAGAGGAGAAACAAACCCAGTGGAACATTTATTGTGAGGAGACAATAAAGTTTTGAGTAGATAAATATACATTTGTGCATGCATGTTGCATAATCACACAGAGAGAAGCACTGCAAAAAGTGTTTGTAACTAATTGAAGATACACTTTGCTAATATAAGGTTAGGAATTAAATGAAACCATATGCATCCTCTGTCATGTTTTATTCTTATTAACAAGTTTGATTCTTGTAATGAGAATAATGATGTGCAGAAATCAAACTATAACCACAGAGTTGTCATAAAGCAGGTATGTTTAATCAGCTCTACGCACACGCTGGATGCAGGGGTGATATTCCCACCTAGCCTGCATACTGGAAGGCAAGAAAAGCACACACTTAAAAGAGCAAGCTGCTTACACATGCATTAGATGTCCAGGAAAAAGCTGGGTTATTACAGTGAGTCCCCAAAATGATTGACATCTGCCCTTCGCCGCAAGTCTCAGCTCTTTTACTCATGTGTATCTCTCGGTGGTCTTTCTGATGAAGGTCATCGTGTTGTTTTCTTGGACTTGGGTCAGGTTGGGGGATGCTTGGCTGGCTCTGGCTGGTCGTCTCATCGACCACAACTCTGTTCACCAATCTGCTGCTTCTCTGTTAATTTGTGGTCCTACTGTCCAAGCCTGCTACCTTGCATTCCAGAGATAGGATAGCTAATGATGTTATTTGGAGAAACAGGAGACCTGCTGTCTACGCTAATTGTCTAAGTCTGTAGAAAAGCATCTGCTATCAGCAGGGAGAACCTGGCATAGCAAGGTCAAATCTGCAACTGACAATTCAACACCTCATGAAGGCACAAAACTTTTTACCTGCCTTACTTTCCTTCATTCACTGGCACTGAGTAAGAAGTTCAGAGTTTTGAGTGTTGGTCCAGTCAAGTTAGGATATTCAGTTCCTTAGCACTTACAGGAGTTAACAGCAAAACAAAACTTGTACAGTGGAAATGTTGGGCCAGAACAGGGTGCTTGGGCCTTCTGGATATTTTTTCACTACAAATTCCTTGTGATTTCAATGTCTTTTTTTTTTTTCCCTTGATATTTTTTGGTGGTGGGGAGTTATTTATCTTTTTAACATTTCAATGAAAATTACATGCATAGGACTGGTATGTCCTCCATACAAGGATGTTTGCTGCACAGAATTTCTCTAAGTAGTTTAAAATGCTAGACACTCCACGGGGGCGACAACAGGAAGGAAAGTTTTCTCTGAATGGTAATCTGCAGTCCCATTCCGTGTTATAAAAGTCACATGAATCATATTCATGTTTACTTTTACTGAAGTGGGAATATAAAATCATGTTATCTTACTATAGATTTTATCTACGGTACAAACTGTAAAAATTACGAGTGTGAGCATTTTGTGCAGTGTTTCTCACAAATGCCCCTAGAACTTTGGCCATTAACTGAAGTGTTTTATGGCAGCTCCTTATGACATGAACTTTCCAATGACTGTCTCTTCTTCCTTTAGCCTTCTTTATGCTGTTGGTTCACTCAGAGTTCGTATCTACAGCATTCATCCACTGGTTAACTGCACCTTCTTCAAGTTGTGTGCTGTATTTCTGAAATGCTTCCATGGTGCAATCATTATTTTACTTTGTACTGCTGTCTTTAAATTTAATAATCCTGCTCTTAGTAACTACCACTGGCAAGCTGTTAGTATAAAGCAGTGTTTGCTTTTCTTCTTCCCACTACCTGCTTGTCAGTTCCTACACAAATATTTATTTTGTTTGTGTCCTCTATGGATTGCCATGTTAATTTCTGCACAGGCTCTTTGATCAACTTCTAACAAATTTCTTTTGGTTTTCATCATTAATTAATACTATTAATAGCATTTACTTAGCAGATGTTTGGCTTTAAAATCTTCCAATAAAATTAAGCATAAATTTCAGATCTAACCACAGTCTGTTATTTTCCTTTTGGCTTCATTTAATTCTCATTCTTTAGTTTTCTGTATCTAATCCAAACCTGAAATCAGAGAAATGTTGTATTTTGCTTTGTGAAACATCTCATGCATCTTTAGTGTTCTCTGTTGGTACCATGAAGATACCCCAAATTACTTCCTACTATCTTTCAAATTGTCTTTCTACACTCTTTTGCATGCAAATTGTTAGCTTGGTTTTCTGAAAACAACCTTTTAAAGAAGTGTATTTTTAGAAGTTTAAAAATATATTTTATAATATTAAAAGTTAATACACTGACAAGCAACTCAACAAAAGTTTTATCCAATTGCTTTTTGCAATTTTTAATTTTTTTTTTTTGCAAACCAAAACGGTTTATGATCTTGCTGTAATTGTACATTTTCCTGGAAGCTTTTCTTCTAGTTAGGCACTCATCAAGGAGCCTTCTTGAAAGAAATGTTAGTCTACTCATCAAAGTTAAGTGTATTAGGAACACTGGTACGTCTATGCACTTGACTGTTTCCTAATTAGATTGTTATACCAAATCTGCTTAAAACCTCAGGTTGATTTTTTTTTCTTGTGAATGTGTGAATTTTTACTAATTGCTGTTAGGCAGTGCTGGTTCTCAATGGCTATTGTAAATTAATTTATGGCCAGGAAACTAGAGATGAAGGAGATGATGAAGGATAGAGCACAACCCGAGGAGGGATACACAGATAATCATGAACACCTCTCTTACAAAGAAAGGCTGTAGGACCTGGGCTTGTTCAGTTTGGAGAAGAGAATGCTCTGAGGAGACTCCGTTGTGACCTTTCAGGATTTAGAGGGAGCTTATAAAAATAACAGAGAGAGGCTATTACGGTGTGTAGTGACAGGACAAAGTGCAGTGATCTTAAACTGAAAGCAGTGATTTGGGTTAGATAGCTGGAAGATATCTTTTGCAATGAGGACAGTAAAGCGTTGGAGAAGGTTGCCCAGAGAAACTGAAGATGATCCATTTCTAGAAGTGTGCAAGGCCACGCTGGATGGGGCTTTGGGCAACTTGGTTTAGTGTGAGGTGGCCTTGCCCATGACAGGGTTTGGGACTGGATGGACTTCGAGGAATCTTCCAATTCAAATCGTTCTACAGTCCTGTGATAAATCTTCATTAATTTGCTTCACCCAAACAATTGATCTTTCTGCTGATTATATGCTAAAGATATAAACATGGGGGGGGAAAAAAAAATCCAGAAACTCCTCGTGTATTTCTAAGGCAGTGCTGTTATGCAGACTTTGACATGTTTAAAAGTTCAGATTTGAGGGTGAAATATTTTGGTGCCATTCAATAATAATTAATTTTGTAGAGTTACCTAGTTAGAAATCCAATTCAAATGCTACTGAGTATGTAATTCTGTCCAATAAGAACACATAAAGTGGGTAGGATTGAGCTGATGTTCTTGTTTATTCAGGAGTTTGGGATCCTACAAAGCTTGAGACCTCAGGATATCACCAGCAGGGCAGATGTAGGCATCAAATCCACTCAGAGGCTGAGGAGCCCCTCAGGGTAGAAAAGGATGGCTCCCCATGCTTCCACAGCTGAATCAAGTTCTGTTTTATCACAGAATGGAAAACAGATTCTGCACAACTGGAGCAGCTATTTTTTTGTTTCTAAATATTTTCTCTGATTCCCATAGGAAGTGTGTTGTGAAATGGAGACTATTTTTCTTTCAGCTTGCAGCTTTGTACTACATCTGTTACTTTTTCCTGTTACTCCTTCTGGGATGAAAAAAAAAAAGAAAGAAAGAAAGAAAGAAAATAACAGTAAACAGAATCACAACCTGTGGTGGTAAATAATTTGGACAGGTAAACTGTGTCATCATGTCAGAGCCATTTTGTGCCATTCTTATGTTTCGCAAAGAGTAGGTGACAGAAAATTTCCGTTGTCTACTACACTGTTGCCCAGAGGGCAGGGGATAAACTCTGCAGTCATTTAAATCTACAAATGGTTCATAAGGCCAGACTATCATCTTACTCCTGAGAAAATTTTTTGCATTGTCAGAAGGGTAGTTTGAATGCAAATGTTCTCATCACTGGGGTCTGCCATTTTATGCCATTTTATTATCACATATATGTGATGCATAATTACAGCTCTATCCTCAAAGCGACAGTGGAATGCAACTTCAGTGTCTCCTTTTCAAAATAATAAGTACTAGCTTCTGTTTCTCTAGAGCTGCACTGCATGGAATACATTTATTTTGTGCAGTGTTGCACACGTGAGGCTCTAAAGCAAAGAGGCTGTTGTTTTTGACCCGTTCTACAGGCATACAGGAAATAAAATGATTAGAATGTTGCATATTTGTTGTTAAAATATAATTAAAATAAATTCTCATATTTTATTTTCTTCTTTATTGGGAATTTAATTTTGGAAATTGTGTATGAATTTTAAGCAGTATAGAGTCTTTTTGTTATCCAGATAATTTCTGTGAAATATCTAAAGCTAAAAGTGCAACAACCACATCAGCAGCCCATGGCTGTCTTTTTCTTCACATAAGTAATTTCATTTTCTGTGATCCTGTGTGGTTATAATCCTGTACTCTGAGGCGAGTAGAAAATGGAGGGAAAAAAGTTCTACTGGAATAACTAATTACAAAAGAAACCCAGATATTAACATGTTTTATAATCTGACACTGTAATATAGGCCAATCTGTGCTCACATGTAAAAGCCTTAAAATGCTCCTTTGCTGAGCATCCTTACAGATATGTCTTTCCTTTCTGTCTTTTCCTACAGCTTTTTGGTGATTCTTTTTTATTTCTTTCCTTTTCAGTGATTTTCTTGGGATTATATTGCATCAACTCATTCTCAAGCGAAAAAGCCACACCTACTCCCGGATAAAATTCAGTAGGATACTTAGCCATGTACAGACAGATCATAATACTGACAAAGATCCATACTAAACTTGAAGAAACTTGCTTGAATTTTTTGCCCAGAACATGAGTTTTCTGTTGTTTCTCCTTTCTTTTTGAAAAGTTCTCTATGCCTTGTTTACATATATCAAGCAACGTGATGAGTTCTTTCTCCTCTAAGCTCTCTTTCTTCCTATGATTCTTACATTGCCTTAGCACAGACTTAGTTTATCTGCTCTTGTTTTGAAATTTCTGAAAGGAGTCACATAGTATACCCTGGAGGATGTGTTTGAGATCTGATGGTAGCCAGAATTCCACCATGTCTTGCATCTTTTAGACAAACATTTTAAATCCTAATTATCTGGTGAATTACATATCTGGCTAAAACAGAAAATGAAATGAAACAAGGTATTGGGCTTTGAATTTTGTATAAATGAATTCTGTCTCTTGGATAGAAATGGGAATTTTTTTCAAAGCTGTTTTTGCTCTTTATGGGAAGAAAGAGTGCACTACTTTCTATAAAGTGAGTGAGCTGCTGCATATAAATTTTTACGTATTTAAAAATACCCAACTTGTAGTTACAGCATAAAGCCAGGAATCTGGAAAGGTCTTTCATTCTATTGAGTTTTTATATTAATTATTTACAGTTTTGATGTGAACACAGAAGTTAGCACAGACTTGAGCTAATGGAGTTGCTGCCTCCAGTAATAACTTTTACCATCTTTTAGTCTACAATATGGCTATACTCTCCCAAAATAGGCTTAATTTGAAATCAAGAGTATTGTAACAAAATTAATGATAGCAAGAACTAAAAATGAAAAACTGAAAGTGATAAGGAGGATGGTGGGATGGCGAGAAGTGTGCGGCCTTAGGCCCTCCCTCCAGAACATCACAGATGCACCGTGGGGACCCCAATCAATGGCATGAGCTTTTTGTTACTGAAATGGAGTTGATTAATAACACTTCTGCTCCTGTGATTATTTTATTTATATCATTTGATGAAATGCTTAGTTCTTGTGCTGTTCCTTAGTTATCTTTAGATTAAAACTGGTCATTCAACTTAATTTTAACTCAACTTCTGAATTAAAATCAGTTTTCAGGAAGGGATTTTGACTGTCACTTGACAAATTTTGGTTACCTATATTGCATGTCCTATGTAAAAGTGAATGGAAGAAGGAATCTCAAAGACTACAAGAGATACGCTTAGTAGAAGTGAACAAAGTGGAAAAATTAGTGGTGGAGGAGGTTATAGAATAAAATGTATGAGTTAATAAATGCTTGTAACTTAGAAAACAAAGGTACTTTTTCTCTCTTCTGCAGTAAATGCTATTTCAGGATTACTTCAGAGGATAACAGATTATAAGTAAAATTCATTAGAGCAGATAACACAGTCTTATACAGGAGGATAGTCATACCTCATTACCTTATTTATGTTAAAAAAATAGTCAGTAAACAATTTACTAAGCTTAAGATTGTAGATGCATAATACCACTGATACAGGGATGCGTACACAATCACCTAGATTGTGAGAAAGGTCAGAGCTAAAAAAAAATACTCTGCAGCAGATTCATTTCAGAAGGTGCCATGTATAAGCTGAAGTTAAATAGTTCAATCTCCTCTTGAACTGGAAGGTTTACTTTTCATGAGCAGCAGTATTGCTAAGTAAACCCTAGAGGGAAAGAAATGGAATTCTTTCTTCCATATTCAGTTGTTGAGCTAGCAAACTACCCCTCATTATTATTATTGTTATGATGTTTAGAAAAAGAAATAAAAACAGCTTAAAAAATGTGCTACTTGGGATCTGGGAAGGACAAAACTGCTTGCAGAGGGTGTGTCTGTATTTCTGTGCCTTTGCTGGGGCATGCTTTTCTCACTGTTTGTGCTCTGACTGTTGTGTAGGTGGTTGACCAGATCGACACATTGACATCTGACCTGCAGCTGGAGGATGAGATGACAGACAGTTCCAAAACAGACACGCTCAACAGCAGCTCCAGCAGCACAACAGCCTCCAGCTTGGAGAAGGTGAAGGTGCGGGCCAGTACTCCGCTCATCAAGCCTCCTGTGCATCCCTCTGCTATCCTCACCGTGCTGCGGAAGCCAAATCCCCCTCCACCCCCACCACGACTGACACCTGTCAAGTGTGACAAGCCTCTGAGGCCATCTCCTTCGGCCAACCCTGTCAAGACTAATGGTACCCTGCTGCGAAATGGGCCCAGCCGTATCCCAAATGGGGATTTGTGCTGTATACCAAACAGTAATATGGACAGTGTTGCAATTCCACCTCTAACTCATAGACCTGAGAAAGAGCGGTGTCCTCAGGCAGGAGCAAGGGAACGAGTACGATTTAGTGAAAAAGTGCAGTATCACGGCTATTGCCCAGACTGTGATGTTCGGTATAACATTAAAAACAGGGAGGTGCACTTGCACAGCGAGCCTGCCCGTCTTCTGGGAGCGCTGCCTCATCAGTGCCCTCCTCTGCCACCCCCACCGCCTCCGCTGCCTCCGTTTCCTCTAGAAAATGGAGGGCTGGGGATAAGTTCCAGTAACAGCTTTCCTCCTCCGAGACCTGTTACTGTGCCTCCACAAACTGCACCAAAACCCCAGAAGACCATCTTGAGGAAGTCGACCACTACAACAGTGTGATGTATGCCACTTGAAAAAAACTTTGTTTTTTTCATATATATAAACATAAATAGGTAACAAGCACTTTCTACTTGAGCAATAAAAAGACCCAGTGTATTACTCCCAGTGTATCCAGTGAAGTGGCATAAAAATCACACGGTAAGTAAAGAGAAGAATTTTCTTTTGGTCACCATAAAAAGCCTTCATGGCTGAAAAGGATGCTGAAAAATACACATGATTTAGCTGACGGGTTGTAAACTTCTGTTGCAGTTTCCTATCTGCAGCATTGTTTAAAAGAAAGTGGAAAGAAAGATCAGTTTGAAAGTACAGAGTGCTGATTCCTGTTAGATTTTCGTCTGTCCAACTTAATGGAGTAAGCACTGCTGCTGAATTCTGGGAAGCTTTCTGTTTCCAGCCACTGTGCTTTAAAATGCCATTTGACAAAACAAAGTGGAGTGGCAGATAACGCTTTTGACTGAATTCTAGCAAAGACATTTTTCTCTGCCTCATTGCTTGAGTGAAGGCATTGTGTGTGGAGCCATTCAATAGGAAGCAATCACCGGACTTTCAGGCAGCTTGACCTTTGGTGAGGGAGTAAAGAAGTAATTGAAAGGTATGTCGACATGTCTTTGCAGAGCAAAATCATCTTGCAGTGTGTTTCTTAGTGTGCCACAGCCAGGGAAAATGACAGAGCTTTCAGGAGAGCAGGGACTGTCCCATTCAGTTGCCCTGTGCTTCCTCTGCTTCCAGCTGCAGAGCAGTGGTAATATTTTATCTCGCTCATGCCCTGCATTTTTTACAAAGCTTTTGTCTGGTGCAAATATCTTTTTGAAGGCAAAGAAAATTTTGCCTAAGGTCTTCAGAGACATCCACTTAATTCGTTTAAAGAGCTTTGAAGTTGAAAAGCTCTATACCAATTACAAAGCATTAACATGCAAAACAAGATATTTTACATGCTATCACATTTTGATGGTGAACCCAATTAATATCCTTACTAGATGAAAAAAATTCCTCAGTGTTTTAAATTATTTTATGAAAGGACGTTCTTTTGTTCTCACAAAAAGAATAGTTGGTACCTGAAGTTAAAACCCATCTGATCAGTGAAGAAGATGTGATTATAAATCTGTTATGTACAAAAATTGTGCCTAATTAAGCTCTCAAATGGCTCAGCAGCAGATGCTGTATAAAAGCACTATGTTTTTATTCCACTGAATTATAAAACATACTCTGTGGCTTCATCCAGGTTGGCTTCTCTAGGGTCTTATAAAAGAAAACAGGTTGTTTTGTTTTTTTTTTTAAATTTAAATTTCCATTTGAATGCAGTAATAAGAATTCAAAGTAATAAAGAATAAGAATTTAAACTAAAAGCCCATCATCAAGCCATGCATAGTTTCCCTGCATACAGATGGTAGTACTTTTACAGTATTTATATTAGGAATAATCAGAACAAAAATGTTAACAGATTGAAATCTGTTGAAAACTTCTACAGTGAACACATCGTGCGTTGTGTGGATACTCATCTAGGGTCTGACATTGCAAGTTACATTACTTGTATAGACGTGGCAGAACAAGAGCATCATCGCAAGTGCTTAGTCATGAATTAACCAAGTGCTCCCCACATGCTTTTCATGATGCACTTTGCATTCTGCATTGTTTGACAGCATTTTATCTTACGGGAGCTGCTGCCAAGTAGAGCCCAGGCAGGAGAAAGCAGCAACCAGTTCTGTGTGTGCTTGAGACCTGTACTGCCTGGGTAAGGCTTCTGCTGTATGAATTCAGCTCATGCCTTCCCTGGCACATTGGAATATTGCATTTAAAGTCATCAAAACAGTGTGGGGACTGATCCCCATACCTATACTGCATAGCTACAGTTTCTATTCTGAAAAGAATACTTTGGCTGTTGTGATGCCTTTATCACTCCTGTGGGGAGCATATGCCAAATCTTTTAAGTAGTTTAATAACTTCTTCTCTCTTAAAAGAACTACCTCATACAAGAACTTATTGGATTATTCCAGTCAAGCATTCCATATTTAATATAAAATATCTGTATCATGTTAAATTTAGGAAAATAACAAAATAGTCATAGGAGAGACAGTAAGTTGCACATCCTACCTCACTTGTCTCAGTGTTTCACAGCATGGACTGATCTCTGATGGCTGTGCAAGTATTTCTGCTCTAAGATATGTCCTGTGCTCATCAGAAACAACATACTGGTATCTCCAGATTAGGTACTGTGCTGTATGGCTGTGCTTTGATGTACATCCAAGTGTCCGTTTCATTGCATCGTTTTGATTACACTCCTCAGGTATGGAAATCTTAAGTGCCATCTAATTTTCAGCAGTGGCTTTTGTATTCTGCCGGTTAAACTGAAGTATTCCATGCTCAGTTTTGGTCTCCTGCATGTTTCATCTCTTCCTTATTCTCTGTTTCCCCAAGCCACCTTCGTACCCTTTTGCAAACTACTACCCTTACTTGTGCATTTTAACAGAAAAAAGAGTATTGTGCTAAACACAGTATGCAGCTTCTCAAATGCAGTGCTGCTTTTGGGAAAAAAAAAATGCTTCAAAATGTGTTTTTTCTGCAATGTTTACTAATCCAATCTTTCTTTAATGAACCAACATGTTGCCTGTTTTCTGTTCATCATGCTACCGGAGATGAACCAATCCTTCTGTTCTAATGAGAACCTCTCTGGCCTTTGTCCTACTGTGAAGTATTTTTATCAGCAGAACAATTTGCTCACATTAAAATGGCAGAATAAAATTCAGGCTAAAGCGGGTAAACTTGCAAAGCGTGGGCATCAACGTTTAACTTATGCAGCACTGTCTGGAAAACTCTGATTAAAACAATTTAAGAAATAATGCAATACTTCATTCATCTAGAAGTGTTTTTCGCATTTAAATTAGGAATGTAATCTCTGTGAACCATTTTAAACACCTGTAACATATTGTGTTTCGCTTGTGAGGGAAACACAATAAACCAACCAGAGCCAGACAGCAGTTACATGTCCTAGAAACTTAAAGGCAATATTTTTGGGGTGATATTTAATGTTCTGCAGCGATGGTAGGAGCTTGTATTTCTGTACTGAAATTTATGTTTTATGTACTGAAGAACTGAAAGTCCAGTAACAGTATTCAGATCTTCAATGCCATGTTTACCACCATTTCAGAGTGCTGCTCTGTTTTGATTCCCCGGTGGTGTTTTGAACTCTGAATTGTCTGGTTCTAGATATCTCAGAGGCAAACAGAATGAGAAAGTGTTTTCTATCAATTTAAATAAGGTGGCAAGCTTAGGGAGATGGAAATCAGCAGTGTAAATGGCTTAATTTGTAATAATAGCATTTATTAACAAGCAGTTAGCACAGGGATGCTTAGGAAGAAGGGAACATCAGGACACTAAAATTAAGGACACAATCCATTTTAAGGCTTTCAGGTAAGACTGCTGATCTTTTTATTACTTCTCTCTGTCTTCTGGAGTTGTTGCCCCCTCCATCACGAATTTGCTGATCGTTGTCCATTGTCCACAGAAATAAGAAACACCTCCAAGGCTTCCGCCTCCTTTCCTGGTGATAAAATCAGTGTTTTATTTGAAACGTTATGTGCAGTAGAGTACAGCTCTTGCTACTTCCTTCTCATGACTTGATTATTGGTTTTGAAGCAAGCAGATTACAGTGTGAATTCTTTAATTACCGGAGGGAGTTGTGTATGCCCTCTAGACCTCCTCAGATCTCCTTGTTACCATGTTCTAATGATGGCTTTTATTTCAGAGAAACCACAAACAGTAATTTAACATGCGGAGATATGGCCATGCTGTGATTTCTGCCTCTCTCTGCTGATGTACTTTTAAAGTAGGCATGAATATTGGGCACATATTTTTTCGGAGGCTGCATTTCTCATTTCCAGCTCTTGTCCATATTGTGTTCCACACCTGTTTGGAGAGCATATGAAAAATATTTAACCACTGGTAAAACAAACACTGATATAGTTTGGAGTTGTATTTCTATATTTCAAACTAGTACTAATAATTAAAGCATCAAGCTTAGAATGAGGTAAGATTGTGTACGTGAGACGGGCACAAAGGCATGCAGTGGAAGATGTGCACATGGTCAGCTGTGCTAAGCACAGTATTTGGAACACCAGCTCAGAAGAATGCTTGGCACCTCCTGTGTAACCACTGAGTATTTTTAGGGCAGTATGTGGCACGTCACACCGCAGCCTGCCAGTCACTGTGCAAGTGCTGGCATTGCTGGTGCAGGATGTTGCAGCGCACTGCACTGCATGCAGGCTGCAGTTCAGCCTCATCTCTGTTGAGCAGCGGTTGTGTGATAATGTGCTTCTGTTGAGCTTGTTTGTTATATTTGGGAAGAATTAGCAGAAATTTTACTTTACTACCTGTTTTGTGGTGGAGAAAAGCCCTGAGGTGGACAGCAATCTTCCTCAGATTAAGTTTTACAGAATACCTCCACCAATACGTTTGGGGGGAGCTCAGCAAAGTTTGTGCAAGTTGCTGACGTTCCTGATCTGAAGGGATTTGATATATGGTGAGTGCTCTTGTTATCTGATGCAGAAGCTGCTGGGGTAAATGGCCAAATGTCCTGCAGCTCGCATCAGCCTCTACAGCTCCGCAGCTCCCTTTGTGTTTCCACAGTTGTTCATGAGTGGCAGTCCCAGTGCTATGGGGCCTGTCAGGTTTTGTGAGGAAGCTGCAGCACCCACACAGCTGTCATTTGGGCTGTGTTATCCTAGTTCTGTTGTCAGCTGGGGCTGTGGCTGTGTTAGCTTGCTCTGTATTTTCACAGAATCATTATGGTTGGAAAAGACCTCTAAGATTAATTCTGACCACCAGCCCATCACAATCATACCCATTAAACCTCAGTGCTACATCTCCATATTTCTTTGAAACCACCAAGGGCTGTGACCCCACCACTTTCATGGGAACTTTCTGTTCCAGTGCCTGAGTTTGCTATTATTTCTGAGAAGAAATTTTTCCTAATATCCTACTTGAACCTCACCTGGCGCAGATTGAAGCTGTTACTTCTCATTCTATTGCTGACCCCTACCTCACCACAGCCTTCTTTTAGGCGATTATGGGGAGCAATGAGATCTCCCCTGAGCCTCCTCTGCTTCAGAATGGACAATCCCAATCCCCTCACAGCTTCATTGCCCTGCTCTGGACATGCTCGAGACCCTCAATCTCTTTCTTGTGTTGAGGGGCACAAACCTGAATGCAGTACTTGGGTGCAGCCTCACCAGTGCCAGGTACAGAGGGACAGTCACTTCCCTGCTCCTACTGGACTCTTGCTTTTACAATGCTGAATCTTTGGGAAATTTCAAGGCAGTTTTGTTACTGCTGAGATAAGCAGTTTCCTGTCAGGTTATAAAAACAATGCAAGGGTCTCATATGCAGGTATGGCCAAGAGCAGCAAGAACCTTTCATTTTTGTCAGGGCTGCTTTTTGATATTGCATAACTATGCATTTTTTGTGTGTGAAAAAAAAAAAATATATATATATATATATAGTGAGGAAGATGTGGAGAGACATCAGGTCTGATCCACTAAGAAATTCGTCATGAGCTGCACCCAGCACCCACTCGACAACAGTGCTTCAGAGAAACACTTCTGCTGCCTCTCTGGGGAAAAACAAAGAGCAGAGCTAATGGTGCAGGGGTTCCAGAAATTGCTGTCTGTTGTCCTTTGCTGAGGGATAGATTTTTTCTTTTTTCTGTTATCCTGAAATATTTATGTACTAAGACTCTCAAAGGAACAGAGCACAGTCTGTTTCACAGTTGGCTGTAAATTATGTTCATAATATGAAATTATATTTTTATAAGAGTTTTCTGATCTCAGATCTATCCCTTGATGCTGTTCGCCTTAGTTTGTGGATGACCTCTTTTGCAATCTTGCAAGCGATAAAAGGAGAAAAGCAATTAACATATGAAGGAAAAAATAAAATGCAAATTATGAACAGAAAAAGAAGGATGGTTAAGTGCATTCTTCAGCTGTGTCTGCATGATGATGACTGCGCCAATCCCAGAGTTTGTTTTTAAGTGTGGCTATTATTACTTGAAACGCAATCTTGAATCATTTTAATCATAAGAAAGAAAAGTTCAGGCACCAGTTGGACTCTTCATAGAGTTGTTTATTTCCTTTCCAGTTTTAATAATATCTAATACCTTCTTCATCAATCTCTATCACTTTCAAGTTTTTTATTTTTGTTCTATTTTTTCAAATACAATGCATGGTTTTGTATTGGAGTACCAAATTACATTGTCTTCTTTCACCAACCTGTTACTGTCGTATGCTAAAATTTTAATGGATGATTGTTTTCTCTTGGATTCACAGTTTCTATGTGATCATGTGGTTCCAATTCGTGTAGTTATTTTTGGCCCTCCAACCCACATGAGTTAAAACATTTAGTTCAGCAGTCATTAAGAACTAATGGATGTTTACTTCTGTTATTGTTTTCTTTGCACATTATCTCTGAAGAAAAACAAAAAGAAGTCACAAGATCTTCTGGTACTATATGAAAAGCTCTATGTACACTGTAAGTATGTTCCTGTTTCCTTTTGCTTTATGAAACAAACCAGTCCACAGTGACATCCTCCTTGGTAAACACTGCATTTGCAAATATCTGTTAGGAAATACCTGATGAATTCCCACAGTAGCAATTATTTACTCATATGAGAAAACTACAGAACAGGACTTCAAAAATATTGCATAAAAAGTCATACGAAGAGGCACATATATGCAGCTACTTAGTAATTGCTGCTGCAGAAAATAAACTTGTTTCCCATTTGCAGTACATAGATTTGTGATGAAATGTATGAAGGAGATGAAGTGGTCGCAGCTTCCAAGTTTATCCATGTCTGTGTGTGAACAAGCTTCCTCATACTGTGCTGTTAAACCAGCTGAATCAATTATTGGAAAGACTGATTTTGCTTTACATTCTTTACATGCATTTTTTATTTATTTTGTTCTTTTTTTTTTTTTTTTTTTAAATGTCCAAATCATTATGGGCTTTAAAGTAACAGAAGTAAGCTGTAAGAAGCAGACAGATCTATCTGTCTATCTGTAAGGTGGAGACATGCATGTCCTTGAGTCTAGCACAGTGGGAACGCTGAGTAAAGCATGAGTAGAATTGGAAATAACAGAGCCAGGCAGTTCTTTGGAAGCTGGAAATGGCACAGCTGACCTCTATTTGAACATTTGTTCCTTTTTTCCAGAAGTTTCAAAGTACTGCATTTTTCAGAAATGTTCGTAAGTAAATCTGCTGATAACTTATATTACCTAGAAAAGAAAGTGTTTGAAATGATTCATCCCTATTTATCTCATGGTCTAAAGAAAGCATTAGAAGTCACTTTGCTGTTCAGGATATAGCTGAGCAGTAAGGGTGGTATCCTTATTAAAACTCTGTTCCTGCGCCAGGGCTGGAGGTAGAGAAACAGCACAGCGAAGTGACCTGTAATGGAACATTTACAATTAGCTGTAGTTATTATTAGCTGCAGAATGAATTTAGAACGCAGCAATGAATGCATGGAAAAACATGAGATTTAATAATACATAGCAAACAGACGAAAAATGTGGTTACATGCTTTAAATCCTGTCTTGTGGAAGAGTGGACTGCAAAACAATAGAGACACATCTCAGTCATGAGATGTTATATCTCAGTATCCTTTGTATATCAGATGGGTCTGCAGAGCTGCATAATAAGAGAGCAGTGTCTGAGTTTACTGCAAGGCACAAAGCTTGCAATTTGCTCAGCCTAGGGTTCAATTCTAACAGGATTACAAAGTGTTTAGATAATCTGAAGGTTTGGCTTTTGTACTTTTCATTGTCTTCTGTCATCTTTTTTCTCCACAAATGCATAGCAGCAAGAGGATAATGTTGACCTCTCTTTATCTTAATGCAGTGCTGATCAGTATTGCTGAATTTATTAGGTATGTCAGTGAGAATGCTTATTATCCAGCTGCTCTCAATTTTAGCTGAAAACACCTCTGATCAACAGTCAAAGCTGAACAAGGGAGCAAACAAGTTATCTTCCTCCTCTTCGCATGCATTGACTGAGCTGTCAACGAGTATAATTCTGTGCAGATGATTAAAACTAGATATTTGTGGTTGTCACAAATAGAAATGGTCATAGATCAAATCCATGTTGTATCTTACCATTTTGAAGGCTTGCTTGATGTTTGTGTCAGACAAAAAAATATTCATGGCATTGTGACCAGTGCTTTTCATCTTGAAATATATCAAAATAAAGATTCTGACACCATCCCTCATGCTTGAATGCTGGAGGAGGAGAGAGTTTCTTTTTATGTAGGCTCTTGTCAGAACAGGCCTGGCCTTTTAGAGTCATGTTACACACACAATGATGTCCTTGCAGAGTGGCAGTACTGTAGCTGGTAATGTTGCTGTTTTAGATGAGTGAAAAGCTACTTCTTTTGGTGAGCAAACGTCTCCAATTTTTATCATCTTTACTAGTCCAAAACATACTTCTAAGAGAAAGATATTAATACAATGCAAACATCACAATACCAAAGTTAGATGAAGATAGGGATAGAAGTATTCTAGATGTGCATCGAAGCATTGCAGGCTTTCAAGCAAAACTAGAAATAGTATGCTGAGTGGTTACTTCAGTAGATGCTTACTAAACATTTGCATTTGGTAATCATTCTACAAGTACAAGGGCTGCTCTGAAAGTAATGCCTTCTATTTTATTATGCCAGCCCACAGTGACATAGGCAGTTGTTGGTAGTATGGTAGTAGAGGTTGAACCACTCCACCAATATCCAATTACTTTCCACTGACATTTATTTATACTTTCTGAACATTTATGGAGGTCAAACAGTGGATGTCAGCACAGTGAGGCAGTGGGTGGTTTCAGCAGTGGTAACAGTGATGTGAGAGACAAGCCACGTTCCAGACAGCCATGCAGATGTTTACATGCATGTCATGCAGGCTCTTGTTCATTGCTGCAAAAATGCATAGCTGGTCATGGTGACAATGTTGAGAAATAATGTTTTGTAGATGAGAATTTGCTCTATCAGATACCATTATTGTGCTCTTTGTATCCCTTGTAGTTGCCATGAAAATAAATAGGAAGCATTGCTTTCCAAGCGACCTATGTATTCAGCAGAGAACTATTCTGTTTAAGTATAGAGAAGGATTCACTCAACAGAGAACTGGAATTTAATATGGCATGGCCTCTTGGTTGAGACATGGTCACACTAATGGCTGTATACTGAAGCAATGATTCCTAGAGACTTATGTGATGGTGAGCAAGTTGAAAAGCAAAAATTGTGTCTGAGAGTGGCAAGATCTAACAGGGCTGTTACTGGAGGATGTCTTTATAGTTGATATTCAGAAAAAGTAATTAAAAAAAAGTCATGAAAAAAAAGCTGAAATAGGAATTTTGTATTCTTGTAACTTTCCTGGACATTAAAATCTTTTTTATATAAGTGTAAGATATTAGAAAGTGTCTCATTAACTTAATGGTAATAAGGTTTCCAACAGCAGAGAGCCCATTAGTATAATAGAAAAAATCCAGGTACTGTTCTCCAAGTTAACAAATCAGATTACGCATTCTTTACAGTGAGGCATGTAGCTGTGGAGCAACTTACGTAGAAACATAGCTAATTCACAGTATGAAGTGAATAAATTAAAATTTGACTTCTATTATAAGCAGTCCCACCATGTCTGAGATATACATTGGTGAGAGAGATTGAAATTGAAATGCTCCCTGTTAGCCATTAAAAAATCAGGTACACCTTTTATTAAAAGACAGATGAAAAATGTAATTTTGTCATGTTTACGGCAATGCAATCTTGTAGTTGGCAAGAGAGATGAAAAAAAATGCAGTTGAGCTTGCAAGAAGCAATGGAAAATTTGGATTAATAAAATTTGGATTATAAACACAGGCAGAACTCTGTGCAGTGTTAATGAACTGCTGTGTTCATCACTGCTATGCAGTGTTGATGAACTACCTGTGCAGTGACTTGAAATGAAGGAGTTGCTTGTCCTTCATGGATATGCCCTCTACCTTTTAGAATGGTTACTTCAGAACCAGTTGTCTTTCTGATATCTGTGTAAAATCTGCAATGGGTATCAACTGTAGTGACAAATCCTTCTGGCAGCCAGAGGTGTTATTTAGCTGCATAGGAATCAGGCTTGAAATCAGCCTGTGGATGTGAAGGTAGACAGATGCTCCTCAGTTCCCTTTGCCAATGTGGGTTATGCATTTGACCCAGCATTGTTTCATAGGAACAGTCCAAACCTGCCTTTACTACTCATTCTTGTGCCAGTCCCTACAATGAATCAACCACAGACATTTTGGTGATGAGGCATTGAAGCTTATGGGAGACAAAGGGTGTATGAAAAATGTTTTTTCACAAGTCTGGTGGTGCAAAGTAGGATGTGATGTATGGACAGGAATGGGACAGCTGGAGAAAGATTTTTTTTTTTTCCTTTCCTTTTAGGCACTAAGTTTACATCCGTGTTAAATTAAACACGGACCTAATGGTCCCTTTAATTAAATGTTGACATCTAAGGCTATCTCACATCAAACACTGATGTTGCATTCATTTCCATACTTGAACTTTTTGCAGCCTCAGTCGTAATGTGTTGCTGAGAAATTAAAATATCACTCTATGAAAGGTTTCTCTAAAACTCTTCAGTAATTACACCTCGCAGTGATAAACATGTGAATATCAGATCTGCTGATTCATGGTTTTTAATATATAAATTTAAAATCCGTGTAAACAAATGAATCATGATCCTGAATACCTTAGAGACTGATGGTTTATCTTTATCCCTGAGGTGAGCTGATTTTTAAATACAATAGTAGTATTTCAACAGTGCATCTAACTTGCAGACTTGCAATAACACACTGTTTGGAGGCTAGCTCTGTGCTATCTGAAAACTATTTGAAACTGGATTTTGCAGAAACAATCTAACTAACAGGACTGTTTCCTTACAATATTACGAAGCAATATTCTCATTAGAAAAAATATTTAATTGGATTATGTTGAATAACATGCATTTTCATGAAATTGTCAGAGGAGCATATTGTGTCCTAGCGGCAGGATGAGATGAGATGCCACTAGAAGAATGTGAATGCAGCATCTACAGCTGAATGCCAGTAGTTAATATTGACTTTAGCTTAAAACACATAGATTTACATTTTGCTTTATTATCGTTTAGTTTTAAGTCATAACAAGCCAGTTATACCATCACTGAGAGCAAAATACAGAAAGTATTTTGTTCCGAGTAGTTACAGTCTAGCCCAATCTGAGATCAATTTTGATCACATCCACACTTGAGAGTAAATCAATTAAAGCTGTTTGCCATTTCTTCTTGCAGGAAACAGCTTGTAGAGACTGAATTGTGCTGCTGTATTAAACAAGGGAAAAGTTGAAGCTGAACAGTAGATCTTAAAAGCAAAACTTCATATAAACTTAAGGCTCAACTTACAAATTTTGTAGCATTAATGCATTTTACCAGTATTGTTTATTTTATCCCTCTTCTTTATACCGATACTTGGCTCCAGCTGTACAAAGACATATTTTTCAATCACTTCTTTTAAGGCTGGGGAAACAGTAATTAAAGTTGTAAAGAAATTATAAATGACTCATTGATTTCTGGAAAGAATAATGCCATCCTAACAAGCTTCAGTGATGATCTAACAATTTGAACATGCAGGCTGAGGCAGGGAAAGTATTAGAAAATCATTTGCATATAGTAGCACCTCTTTTAACAGGTTTGTATTGCTATCATTCATTAACCTTACATGCAGGAGATTAATTATTTCTCTCTCAGACATGGAGTGAGTCTTAAATCTTGTTCAAGTGAATACTTCATGAGCTTTCAGCGACTGCATTTTGTATGACATGTTTTCAAAGAGAATTTCATCTCTGTGTGGAAGCCTTAAAATGTCAGAAATAAAAAGCGGAGATTTTTATAAATACTGCCAGAAGGTTCTGGAACACAAAAGTATTATGGGTAGGAAGTTGTTGTATGGGTTTTGTGTTCAATGGGGAATTGAGCATTAGATAAACCAATCTTGTACCACTCTACATTATCAGTACTGATGGGGAAGAGTATGAACAACAGATCTGATCCCACTGTCTATGCTTGAAAGCAATCTGATCCCTCAGATTAGAGTTATGGGCTTGTGCCTTCCTGTGAGAGATGGTCTCACAGCTGTGTCGATGCCTTCTCTCATGGTTAGCTGCGAGCCACGCACCCAACACTTGCACTGGAACCAGTGCACAGGAGTGGAGGGCAGAGGAATTGAACTGCTTTGCTCTTGGCCTTTGCTCAGGTTTGGCACTGTTGGAACAAAGTCTAGTGAACCCTGAGTGCTCCTAGACCCCCACCCTTAGATTGAGTAACCACAGTGGAACCTGTGCTGGACTAGTTTTCAACTGTTCTTGCATTATATAACATTTCCTTCTTTAAAGACCACTAAACATAAGGAAAATAGAGCTTTCTGGGTTCCAAGGAATGAAAGCTGACAATTAGAAAAGACAAAGTAGAACCATGAACAAAATCTCATCAGCACTGTCAGTGCTTGATATGTGAACGGCATTCTATTCTAGCAGGCTACATTCCATGCTTAGTACTGTTTTCAGACCACTTCTGATTCCAGTTGTTTGTTTTTGTTTTCTTTTGGTAAATCTTCCATCAGAATGAGGGAGAAATTAACATCAAGCCCTTATCCTGGTAGGGTAATTTCCTACTGATCAGGGAAACAGCTCATACTGGGTCTGTTTTCAAATATACTATAAGTGAAATCAAACAAGCTGTTTATTCATGTTTTAATTTCACACAGTTATACTTTTCAGTTAATACTGTTTAAAGGACTAAGTAGAAGGTATAAAGGAAATATTTTTTTCAGAAACTTTCAACCTAATTCTGGCTTGATTATTAAATTAAATATACAGTTTTATTTATGGTACAATAGCAAAGGCTTTTCCAAATTAGAGCTGCTTCTTTCCTTTCAGAAGGAGGGATCTGAGGTCAAACTTGCTTTTCTAAATTTTGTTGTACAGAGTTTTTTGTTTGTTTGTTTGTTTTTGTTCTCTTTCAATATCTACAGAGGAATTCCCAAGTGCAAGCAAAGTGAAACTGAGTTGCAGTCAAGTGCAGTTGTTATGCACTGCAAAAGATGCTACAGTAGAAACGAGTTTATGAACAGTATTATATTGTTGCTGTAGCTAATTAGTGTAGACTTAATATTTGGGTGCATGAATTAATAATGAATATAGCCTTCTTGGCTGTTTTTTCAAAGTCTGGTGGTAAATGACAGTGTGAGTGGGTGAGGACAAGAACTTATTTCATGTCCTGCTCCCAACAGGGTCCTCACAAAGACAGGATCTCAGCTATTGGGAATACACAGCAGCTCATGTGCTGCAGGCTAGAACTGGGCACTTTACAGCTTGGTTTCTTAGTTTGGAGCCACTTATTGCAGTAACTTGTTTAACCATCTGTTTCATGTGGTGTACAATATTGAAAAGTTTGTTTGTCCTCTTCGGAGAACTTTTTGGTCATTTCTCATTATTTATTCATATCTTTCTAAGCCCAAGAGTTTAAAGTGACTTATCAAAAAATAAGAATTTTTGCCTACTCACTATTCGTCATCTTTGCTTACTGTCAGAGAGTGTTTTGGCAGCCTCAACAGTGCAGGTGCCACATTCATTTTACATTAGAAGCTTTCCTCAACATGTACAGTAGCAAGTATTTTGGCACAGTATTGAAATTATAAATGTGTTTTCTTTTCCCTAGCTGTTATGGCATGCCTCTGTTTTCCCCAGCATTTTAGAATGCCACTTCAATAATTCATTTATAAAAGCCAAGGCTTCAACTTGAATAGAAGAGCTTGTTACTGTTTCAGACATTAAAAATTTAAAATAATCACATTTATAGGCACTTCTTTCTGTGCATATCTATACACAAAGGTGCATAGCAAGAAAGTTCAAGTTTTTGCTGTTATTTTTTACTTTTATTAAGACATAAGAATTTACTGTATATTTATGATTTGACTCTCTTTACTACTTGTCAGAGGTTATTAAGTGTCAGTTGTCTGGGCTTAAGGCATTGCCAAGCATTAGAGCTGTTGAGGGGCTACTCACTGCAACAAAGTGCCAACTCAGACAACAGAAGCCCTTCCAAAAGCTTCAAAACTTGATTTACAGCACAGAAAAAGAGTAAAAGAAGCAGATGTCATGACAGCCAAATGACCATTGTTAAAATTCCAGCCATGACTTTACAGGGCTGAAAAGTGGATAACTCTGGAGAGGTAAGTAGGACCAAGAAGCCATGAAGGGAAGAAATCCCAGTGCAAAGGAAAGATGGAGTCTGCAGTAGAAGTGAAGAACAAAGAGAGTTTGAAGGTTGAAGTGGCAGGCTCAGCAAGAAGGTGGTCTAATTGCATAATCACTGCCTGACATCCCAGTTTGGACTAGTTTAATAGGTGGTTCATACATGTTTTCTTCACAACACTTCTTTCTGGAACGCTACTTTGTGTATGAGATAATCAAGTATTTATTGTATGTTGTTTTTCTTTTGAACACATGAGTGGGCAGTGAGCATCATTTGCTCTGGTTCTGCACCTAGATGTGCATACCACTAGCTTCGTTTGTTTGTTTGTTTGTTACTTGGTGTTTTTTTTTCTTTGGTTTAGTTGTCTTTTTATGGGTTTTGTTGTTTTTTAATGAAGGCCTACAATGCCTTTAGGACGAGGTAGCTGACCGGGATGTTTTTCTTCTGAATTTTTCTGACTAACATAATGTAAAACCATTGCTTCAAATAAAGGAAGTGCAGCATGAAATAGGTAACCTTTGTTAAAATCCACAGAGGTGGTCCTGAGAGAAAATAGAAATTTTAGAATAAATACTTATGCATCATATAGAACATGACAGTTAAGAGAATATTGCATTGAAATGTAATTTTTGGAATGACAGACGTTAACCCTCTGAATAGACAAGGCCAAAACTATTCAGAGCTAGTGGCTATATTGGTTGTATCAGAGATGAATCTGGCCCACTGTTCTGATGATAGGATATGGAGCTTGAAAAGGGCTTGAAAAAAGATGAATTGGAAACAGATGTCAGAAGCATTTTTAGAAGCATGCATTTATGAAGTAGCTACTGGGCAAAGCAGTCGATGGAAAACACAAGGGGACAAGAAGCGATGCAAGGGGGGAGTGGGGAGAGAGAGATTTGGTATCTCTTAGTAGCTTCCTCAGATGAAAAAGATGTATGTATGTGAAGTCAGGTGTCTCTTATATTTCCTTCTATTCACTGTCCTGCTGAGGTGTGAACTGCCAGAATTGAAACCCATTTATTAATTTTTCTTACAGTCTTGCTTTGTGTATCAGTCAAATTACAGCAATTCCAGCACTGAACATGTGCCAGGTTATTAAGTTTACTTCTTGTAACTTCAGCTTGAATAGGACTGGGCTTACAGGACTTCAGGGAATCTAACTGGTTATATAGTATACTGAGCCCAAGTAAGTTTTCAGTGTTGAGAGGCAGGTTATAGGATTGTTTCTAAAGTGCACTTACCAATTACTACAGTAAATAATGCTTTTCATATTGATAGTTGCTACAACAGGTCTATTCACCCCCTCTACTCTGCCCTAGTGAGGCAATACCTGGAGTACCATATCTAGTTCTGGCCTCCTCAGTTCAAGAAAGACAGATCTTCTAGATAGAGTCCAGCAGAGGATCACAAAGATGATGAGAGGCCCAGAGCATTTCCCTTATGAGGAAAGGTTAATATACTTGAGACTGTTCAGCCTGCAGAAAAGACGTATCAATACTTAGAAATTTGTATGAAGTGGATGAGGCCAGGCTCTTATCAGTGGTGCTCACTGATGTGACAAGGGGCAAGGGTCTCAAACTGTAATACAGGCAGTTCCATCTGGACATAAGAATAAACACCTTCACTTTAAAGGTGATAGAGCATTGGAAAAGGCTGTGCAGAGGGGTTGTAGAGTCACCTTCTCTGGACGTATTCAGAACCTGCCTGGATACTTTCCTTTGTAACCTACTCTAGGTAACCTGCTTTAGCAGTGTGTTGGACTGGATGGTCTCCAGAGGTCCCTTCCAGCTTCTGTGATTCCTTCCAGATTCTGTGATGTTTCTGTGATACCAGTATTTCTACAAGCAAGGTTAAGTGACCGTATTCTCCATTCAACTAGTGCTCTATTTTGAGGTTTGATAGTAAGATAGAGGGACTTGTTCAGAAATTTCTTATATAAGAAAAGTATATTTCTTATATAACATTGGTTTCAGGGCTTTCTTTCATGTTAACCTGCATATAAGTGATACTGTCCATAACCATTATACTCAATTATACTCAATAGCTTATCCTTTGGTAGCAAGGCCAGTACAGACAGATGTCACTGCTGCCAATAGCTCTTGATTACTTGTCACCAGGCTTAGATCACTAGCTACTGGTCACCTGTTATACCATTGCAAACTCCTCATTCTTTTTTATTTATTAAAATGACTTTCTTCTCTGACTGCTGATGTTGACACATTTTGGATAAATAATCACTTTTTTAAATAAATCAAATTGTCAAAAGTTGAGATTTTCAAATATATTTGAGACTATATACTGCTTATGGCAGTGCTGTGGTACGACCCAGCAGGTGGCTGTGCACTACACAGCCACTCACTCACTCCCCCTTTTCCAGTGGGAGAGAATCAAAAAAAGCAAAATAGAACTCTTGGGTTGAGATAAAACTATTTACTAAGACAGAGAAAAGGAAATGGGTAACAGTTATGACAAATACATGTATATGTATGCATATGTATGCAACTAGTGATGCACAAGCAATTGCTCACTACCCCCTGACCAATGCCCAGCTCATATCCTGAGCAGTGGAAGAGTGCATTCCAAGCCCTTCAGAACTCCTTCCGCTTGATGTCATATGGTATGGAACATCCCTGTAACCAGTTTAAGTCAGCTGCCCTAATTCTGTCCTTGCCAGCTGCTTATGTCATCCCAGCCCTTCACTGGTAAGACCTAAGAAACTGGAATGGCCTTGGCTCTGTTCAACACTGCTTAGCAATAACTGTAAACATCAGTGTGTTATCGACATTGTTTTTCTCCTAGAACCAAAACATAGCGTCATACCAGACACCCTGAAGAAAACAATTTTGTCCCAGCTGAAACTAAGACAGGTGAGAATGTGTGAAATGTTTTTTGGTTAGTTTTTGTTTGTTTTTTTTGTTTGTTTGTTTGTTTGTTTGTTGTAGATAATGCTTCAAATTTGCAGCTTGCTGTAGACTTAAAATTGTGTTTACTACATCCAAATTTCTTACTACTTAATTCGTGTTGTAATGATCTAGTAGAAGGACAAGCAGTCACAGAAATACATCAGATATTTTCTATAGGGAATGAGGATTCTTTTTTAGTGTCAGTGACCAGATGGATGAATATATCATGTGTATCACGGGTATAAACTCTGTGACAGGTCAGTCTGTGTATAAATTAGGACCACAGATCCCTGACAAGTTGAAACCTAGACAGTTGGACAATATTTCGATTCACTCTTTCTTAACAGGCATTTGAAACTACTGCTGCTAACCACAATCAGATAACCAAGAATGTAATTTGGTTGAGCTGATATTTCCACTTTTCATTAGACAAGGAAAATTACATTTCGATCATTAAAATAGCACAACTGACAACATGCAGTGTAATAGTATGCATGGTTTGAATTCCTCAAAGCTATGAATATGCTGGGAGTGAAAGCCTGCTGCTTTTTCACATCCAGAGGAAATAAAGCCAAAAATGCCAGATGTTCTGTTAGTGCATCATTTGTGTTGCTTTTCCAACATGCTACCCTGACACTGATAAGATGGAAGAAAACTGGTCCTCCTCACCTATGAGTTTTACGCATAGACTGTTACCATTGTTTGTGTCTCTTCCCCAAAAGAGAAACCTTTATTTGGAAGTGCATTCTGAGGCTGCCTTAATGTGTTTTCATCAAAAATAGCTCTTGAGAAAGGAATATGAAGAGTATTAATGTTTCATTTTGTGTGATGAATTCCTGCTTGTAGTAGACCTTCATAGGAATTGACAAATTCTATATTTTAAACATAGATGAAACATTATGCAAAATAAATCAGATGAAAAATTTATGAAGTTATTATTGTTATCTGCTTTATTTAAGTTTAATTGATAGAAGAGGAATATTTTATTGTTTGTTTGTTTGTTTTTTCATAAAAGCAATGGGCTAGGCTGGAAGTGATAAACGCAGAATTTTGTGGGTTTTTTGTTGTTGTTGTTGTTTGTTTTTTTTATTTGTTTCTCCCCTTGAAATATTGCACACTTCAGTTAAATGTGCAACAACAGTGAAATTGCAGTTGAACCACCGTTAATCATTCTAAAAATATAGTTTGATTTTATAACAGTCACAACTTCAAATTCACGTACTGCTCTGTGTGCCTGAACATGTAATATTCACTCTGCTCTGCTGTAAGTGATGGCCAGAGTTTGAAGCCTCATGCCCTGCTGTTTTAAATCACTCTTTGAACAGAGAGGTTAACGACTGTCTTTCATCATGAAGATGCTTTCCGCTGTAGAGTCTGCAGTGGGTTTCAAGCTGTTGTCTTTATGTTAGATAGTTACAGCTGTAGCTCAGGGCAACGTCTTCACTTTAAACCTGTAACCAAATCCAGCACTGGCAGAAGAAAGAGTAAGCAGGACTGTAAGAAGTCATAGATTTAAAGAAGGTTAACTCACAGTAGCTAAGAACAGTTATTCAATTGTCTCTTGAAAATGCACACATTTCTTATAGACTTTGTCTGGAAGAGCTTATGTAGTAATTAGGAAAAGGGGACCAAACTGTGCAGCTGAGGAAGAGGATGATAAGGAATAAAATATTTAAAATATAAGTAGTTATATATTTATAAATATTTTTAATTATAAATATTAATTGAAACTAGCTACATTCAAGTAACACATTTCAAAATGCTTTCAGAACATTTGAAGTCCAAATTTTAAATTTTTACTATGTTGTCTGTTTTAATGGAAGGATTCCCTAAGCAGAGCTGTCAAAGGGAGTGATCTTTTCCTGTTTAAAGAAAACTTAAAGCCTGCAGTGTATTTCCTGTATTTGAAACAGAAGTTTGCAAGCATCTCATGAAACTATGTTCAAAGTGTGGCACGTCTGTATTTCACCATAAAGTGATTGGGAAGTGGAGGTGACCTCTGCATGGCTCTGGCTCCTTATAGTTATTGCATAAGGTGACCTGCTGCTCTTTCCTGACCAAAAGTATTTTGGCAATTCTGTCATTGGTTCTCCTCCAAAATGCAATGAATTATCAGATGTTGGTATCCACGCGCTTGTGTTGTATATATACATATATATAGTTACTACTGCATTTTTTATTTCAATTTCCCTTTCCGTCTCAGTAAATAGATGTTATCTCAGCCCATGCATTCTGTTTTGTCCCCATCTCTCTTCCTCATCTCACGGGTGGGTGACCATCTGTGTGCTCTGAGCTTCTGCCCGGGTGCGCCACAACAGGCTGCTACTTCCTTGCTATGCACACCAGTAGATGTTTTTTAGTTAATTCCATTTCACACATAAAATTCATATATATCCTCTGAAAAATTTCCAGCAGGCAGGCATTTAAAAAAATATATTAAAGTCTTTATTATCAAAACACAGACCTGAATATAAATACATGTATCAAAAATGAAAAAAATGCATTGTATAAATTTCAGGAGCATAATTCCACTCAGTGGCCTTGTTTTGCAAAGAATCCCTGAAGCTGAACATGTTAACAGGATCTAGAATCCTTCCTGTGCCCAACACCGATATTGAAAAGTCCCAGGAATAATTTTGCATTTCACAGAGTTACTTTATTATTTATTTTTCAGCATTTACTAAATTCTTCCAAGGTACATTAATCAGTTTTTTTTCCTTGTATTCTTGTGTGAATTTTGCAGAAATCTTCATTTCTACTTGGCTGCATATGAACAGCTAGGAAATAACATTGCAATACCGTGAAGAAACCATGTTGGTGCTGTATTGTGTTCATGTTTGCAATGATTTCTTCTGCTTGTGGATGTTTGGTTTTGGTTGGTTGTTTTGCTTTTTATTCCCCTAGGCCCGAGCTATCTAATGATGTTTAAATCCACTACCTAAGGCAGGAGAAGTTTTAAATAATGAGGAAGTTAGATAGCATAGTGAGTCATGATTTGACAAATCACAGAGGGCGGGTGGAAAAGAGGCATGAGTTAAAAGGACTGATGTCATGTGTTTCAACTCAATGTGCTGCCAGGTAAAGTATAAGTGCAATCAGAACTCGTACAAACATTTTAACATTGACAGAGAAGTCACCAAATAAACAGTTGCTTCCTATCACGAGAAAAAGGAAAAGCAGTGTTTCTATTAAGCTCCTTTATCAGTAGAAACATTTTCCCATCAATCTAAAGGAGAACAATCTTGTAATCTGCGGAAACCAGAAGAAAATGGGAGAACTGTTACACCCATGAGATCAGTTAGATCAGTAGTGTTGTACAAACACTCAAACTTTCACCTTCCTTTCTTTTTTTTTTTCTTGTTTTTCAGAAGAAAAGTAGTAGCAGAGCATATGAAAACAACCCTTAGCATTTTTTTCGTAGAAACATATTACTTCTGCTGTAGATTATTTTTTAATGCTGAGAGATTAGCATACTGTGAATAGTAGTTATTGATGCGTATGTAAGCCATGAGCTGTTTCAGATTTGGCTACTGGGAGAAACCTATATTAGAATTCCCTTGTGTGCAGTGGATCTGGATTGTGTGGTCTTCACTTTGTTGAGTGTCTTGAAAAGTGACAAGTAGGTTGTGTATTTTCCGATGAACCTGAATTTCCCTCATAAAGTTAAACTTGCTGGCTATTTCAGTCTTTCTTAACACTGAGTGTTGTTCGAAGTTCAGCAGAATTCTTTTTCCTGCTCTAAGGATATCTACTCTTTAAGTGTATGAGTCTATCCCTTCACTGAATTTGTTCCGTAACTGTTTCAGTCCTCCTGTCACTGCATACATTCCTAATCTTTTGGTTTTTTGTCAGTTGAAATGAAAGCACTACTCTGCTATCATTTGTATCACTGTAATTTGTATCATATGTCACTGTTGTTTGTAGTTTGAGCAGGGTGTATATCCATCAGAATTTTCATTAGTTTTAATTAGTGGCATTATGGTGTTATAATTTAATATTCCTTGAGCTTTCACATAATAATATCTTTGAGCACAGTCATGCCTTTCTTTGCATTTCTTAGTGCATAAGCTTACATATGTGAATTCTGTTGCTCCAGGATTAATTGGCAGCGTACTGTACCACTGAATTCATAGTATCAGTAATGTGATGAGTTACTGATTGGATGTGGCTTTTGAAAAATGGCTACTACTTAAGAAGTTGCATTGTCAAAAAAAAAAATGCCTTTATGACAGAATATTTTTGCTTATGAGAAACATTTCCTTTTTCAGATTACCAGTAAAGTTTTCACAGAGCATTCTTTTATCACAGCAGCATTCAAGGTTTGAGTAAAATATCAAGTGTCAGTTAAAAAAAAAAGGGTTCTGTATTTGCCCTTGTTGGAAACTTGTGGCCACATGACGTCACATTCTAGCTGGTGATGTTGAGTCCATTTTTTTTCTATAGCAAGTCAGCATTTTTCCAAAATGCTGGACACTTACAATTACTGTATGTATATTAACTGTGCATTCCAGTACCGCTAGCAGATATTGCTGTCTTGAGTACCACAAGCAAAAGAGCAGCATGGAGGTGCTATGTGTTCTTTTTACAGATCAAAATCATTGTAATTTTATTTCTGAAGTAACGGCAGATCCTTTAGGATAATTTTTCATGAAATTATTCACTTACTTTTCATTCTCATTAGCCTTGCAGAGAATGAAAAGCACAAGTGCATAAGGTAATTCCAAAGCCAGATCACAAAATGTTCAGGTTAGATGAAAGGTGGTGAACTGCAGTGATTAAATAACAAGTCAGCTTCTCAGGCTCTTTACACATACAGATGAACACAAATAGATGGAAATTTTGTGAAGTCTCCAGTCTTGATTCCCAAACGTTGTACTGGCATGCTTTGATTGACATGAAATCTCTTTTCTGATTGCTTCCTCAAGCCAGAATCTTTTTTCAAGGTTTCAGTTACTTGGAAGACTTATCCAAGGAGCAACCTGAGGCAAAAAATATCTCACATTTTCTATTGCTTTCATCTATAGATGTAGTATGGATCTATCTGTTTAGTTATTCATGGTTCAGTCAATTCAGGAAGAGGATCCAAAGGGGTAGGATTACTTGCTCTCTTGCGTCACTATAATCAAAGGCCTACTGAGGGTTACAAGAACTGCTCATTTTCCATGTATCTTACAAATGCTGAAGAAATTAACAATCAAAGCAGTCAAGAAGAATACAAAATGAGGATGCAGTGCTATGAATTATTTGGGCTTAAGTCTGTAATGAGCCTGTAGAGTTGTTCTGTGTATTTTCATGGGATAAATTACAGTGATTGAGTTAAGGCACTGTGTGTATCTATGTGAAAGCTAGTATAGTTATTCTGTCTGTCCATTTTTATTTTACTTTTGGGTACTGTATAGGTACTGCAAATATAAAAGAGTGAATAAAGATTGTGCCTCCAAGGACAAGAGCGAAGGGCATTGCAGAGCAAGACATTTGAGTTATGTGGGTAGAAAACTTGTAATAAGCAGAAAACACCAGAGCTGTGTTGCTCTGGTGATCTCCAAGGAGGAAGTGTTTAAAAAAAAAAAAAAAAAAAGTTACTTTTTGAAAGTTGTTGAATTCTAGAAAGCCACCAGAAAGAAAGACCAAATGCGGAGCAAGCCTGGAGGGGCACAGAAGGAGATATTTGTTCAAATCCATTTTCATTTTTATCCCTTCATACAATTTGGCTTTTTCCATATGTTACCTTATACCAGGTGTCATACTGAAACTTTCCTTTTAAAAATTCAAAGACCTTGTGGTATTTGAAGCATGCTTAGTATAAAGAAGAGCTTTCAGATACACCTGGAAAATTCATCCTATTTCAGATCCTGATGAAGCATTTTTGCTTATAATTTGTGTGCTTAGTGCCCTAGGGTGGCTGTCAAAATCTTCTTGAGTAGCACAGTATCATGATAAAAATGAGGAGCAAGTTCACTTTTAGTACAATATTTATTTCTTTGTTTATAATCCTTTTTGATCAGAACCCTTCCATCACCTGCAGTGAGTCATTAGCTGCAGTCATGCTCTTTCTTCCCCAATGACTCATGTGTTATTTTCTCCAAAAGTTACAGATTCAGCAAAACAAGTTGCAAAATCCCATACTAAAGAATGATTTGTGATTGGTAATCACAGTGCTCTTCTAAATAGAAGACTGGAGTTCAAGGCCAGTCACATAAGGGAAATGCACATTGCATTTCTCACTAGTAGACTGATATTTTAAAATATTTTTCCGTCTTTTCTTTCTGTTTTCTTTTCCCTCCCTCTTTCTTCTACCTGCCTTCTCCTCTGGGTGCATCTCAGAAGGAAAGGACTATTTTTGGGGGTGGACCCGGTCTGATCAATTATGACTAGGAGAAGGTGTGCTTACAAGGGAATCCAATGGAAAAACGTTTGTTGCTGAATACCAGTCAATTCTGAATGTCAGGCAAAATGCTTTTGTGAATCTACAAAAAAAAAAAAAAAAAAAAAAAAGCACCAAAAGATATAGGTTGCAAGATGCACCTTTTAATAAGGCATCTCTAGTATTCACTACCAAGCACATGAATTTTCAGGATAGTAATTTTAAATTTTGTGTTATGTTCTTGTCATCTCTGCAACTGTATTTTACTTGTAGTCCATAAAATACAGCTAGATTAATTCTGAAGGACCCTTCTAAGATAAACTTGTAATTTTGTACCGTATTCGGACCAGAAATTTTACAGAGCTTTGGAAAACCTCGGTTACATCTAGGAATTTAAAAAAAAAAAAAAAAAAAAAGTCAAATATTTCTTTTTCTCCTTCTTGTTCTTCTTCATCTTGACAGAGCAGAGCTCGTCACTGCTCTGTTTCATGAAAAAGTGGTTATTTTTTCTTGAACGTTTGTCAGTCTGGTTTAAGTGAATTGTCATGGATCATGAATTGCAGAGATATCTTCCAGGTGATCAATGGCTATAAAACATAATGATGCATCATTTTATTTTTATATACTGTCTTGCACCTTGGGAATTTAAGGTGTGAGTATGTGAAGAATCTGGTTTTTTAGAAATTATTCAACATTATGAATTCTTATTCAACATTTGGAATTTGGTAATAATCATTTTGATTGGGCAAAATCTGTTTGTTCAGTATATCTGTATGATCAATGTATGTTCAGTCTTAATGGGTTATAAAGCAATGCAAAATATGATTTCTCCCATCAGGGTTTTTCTCATCGTATATTCTGTTATATTTTCATTTCCCTACTGTTAGATATTTTCCCTCTCTAGCATAACACAATTTTGCTGTATGCTTTTTAAAGTGCATTCAATTTCACTTTATTGGAGACAACTTCCATTTTTGTGGTCATCTCATTACATCTCTGCTGATCTGGCTCACTGGAGACAAGTGCTGAGCTTAGGCAAGAATGGTGCTTAGGTGAGGATCATTATCTTTAACTAGTGTCGTGGCCAAACTATGGCTCCATCCTGCTTACACATTCTATCCACAGTAAATAATTCAGCAGTTTTCTCATTGCAAGGTCACCAGTAGGAGTGGGTATAGCACACAGGCTTTTGTTCCCATGGAAATGGGCAGGGTCAGGTGGAAAACAGTAAAAGCAGTGGTTTGGGATTCTAATGAGAATCACTTTAAGAGTAAAGCTGAATTGTGAGAGTGAATTAATTCTACAGGAAGTAAGAACTTCAGATAGTCTGTGACTTTGAGTTCTTATAGATAAGGCCGTAAGACAAAATATTCCAGGTCTTTAATTACAGAGAACATACTTGTAAATTATTTCTTTTCATCTTGGAGCTAGCTACAAGAGAGGTGCTACCTGTCCTGCATGTGCCTCAAATGCAGATAGAGGAAATTCATTACTTGTATTGCACAGCATCTCTAATAGAGAAGGTGGTGTAAACACAATTCCTGTATAAAATGCAGGGAATTGGTGTAAGTACAAACCAGCTTCAGCCCTCTTGATATGATCAGAATTTTATAAATTCTGTAAATTGTATAAATTGTATAACTTCTATGAATTTTACTTAAGAAGAACTGTATAAGGAAATCCTTCTCATTAAAGATGTTTGAACATCTAATACAGAAATTTTCATCATTGCTGTGCTGCTGGTTCAACCTTTGCTGCCATACCCCAACATCCACCTCTGATATCATGGGCCAACATAATAAAATAGGAGGCATTAGTTCTGGAGCAGCCCTCATATAGTCGTTTTATTATTTGATTTGGAAAGTCTTATCATCATCACAAAATCATAGGATGGCTCAGGTTAGAAGGGACCTTAAAGATCATCGAGTTCCAGCTCCCCTGTCATAGGGATGCCAACCACTGTATCAAGCTGCCCAGGATCCTATCCAGCCTGGCCATCTAAATAAAAAAATCCTTCCAAACATCTAACCTAATCTCTCCCCTTTTAGTTTTATGCCTTTCCCCCTTGTCCTATCACTACCGTCTGTATAAGGAGTCAGTCTATGTTTGGCTTGTAAGCTCCCTTCAAGTACTGGAAGACTGCAACAAGGTCTCCCCAGAGTCTTCTCTTCTGGCAAGCTAAATAAGCCCATCTCCCTCAACCTTTCTTCATTGGAGAGGTGCTCCAGCCCTTTGATCATCTTCATGTCACTCCTCTGAACCTGCTCCAACAGCTTTGCATTGCCCCTGTACTGGGTGCCTCAGCCCTGGACACAATACTCCAGATTGGGCTTCAATCCAGAATGGCAGAGTACAGGAGGATACTCACCTCCCTCTACCTGCTGGCAACCCAGGATATGATTGTCCTTCCGGTCTGCAAGAGCATACTGCTGGCTCATGCCCAGCTTTTTGTCCATCAGGATTCTCAAGTCTTTCCTGGCACGGCTGCTCTCAATGAGTTCTTTTCCTAGTCTGTACTCATATTTGGGATTGCCTCCAACCAAGTGCGACACCTTGCACTTAGCCATGTTCAACCTCATTAGATTCTCATGTACCTACTTTTCAAGTGTGTCCTGGTCCCTCTGGATTGCATCCCTCCCTTCTATTCTGCCAGCTATACCACCTAACTTGGTATCATCAGCAAATTTGCTGAGGGTGCAGTTGTTCTGTGGAATCATAGAATCATAGAATGGCCTGGGTTGAAAAGGACCACAATGATCATACAGTTTCAACCCCCCTGCTATGTGCAGGTTCACCTACCACCAGATCAGGCTGCCCAGAGCCACATCCAGCTTGGCCTTGAATGCCTCCAGGG
>JAOWBP010004700.1:54995890-55025896 GCA_028571105.1 Tragopan temminckii | reverse complement strand
ACAGGAAATATACATGAATATATACAAACATGTAAAAATCCATAAATATTTGCGTGCATATCTAAATATAGGAATGCGTTCTATTAGAGGCACTGATAAGCAGGCATTTAAGTACACCTTGCTTTGGCTGTTTAAGCAGGTCTGCATCACAGTCCTGACTGTAAGTGACATCTGTGAATACCCGTGTCTTGAAAAGGATAGCTCAAGTCTTATATCACACACGAGCGTGGAGAAGCTGATTTCCTCTTGATTAATTCTTGATTTTTCAGTGCATAGTAGTTAAATGGAAGACCAAATGTAGTCCAAATGTACTGATTTGAGAAAACAGCTGTTCTGGGTACTAGTAAACGGAGAGAAAATGAAGAAATAGACCCTCCCAGAACTCTTTTGTGAGCACTTGTCTCACGAAGGATATATCATAACAGGCCCAAAGCTAATGGAAGAAGAGACAGGCTTTCTAGCTGTGTATTCATCCTTGGCATAACCAATTCTGTCTTTAGACATGTTTCTGAAACATTGACACATTTTACCAACAGATAAGTAGATAAGTGACCAAAATTTTAAATGTAAGTGAAAAAAAAAAGTTGAAACAAAAGAAGTAAAAAAATAAAAAAAAAAGTTTCAAAAGGTTAAAGATATGGACTGCAAAAGTCTCAGCCAGAAATATTTCTGAGGAGTTTTAACATTTATTTATGTATTTCTTTTACTTGCCAAAAAGCACAATCTTACTTCTCCAGCAAAATGTATGTGTCCTTACCTTACTAGAGAAAGGGCCTCTTACCATGGCACAAAGCTGCTAGAGTTTCCCAGGATACATGAACAAGATTTTCTCCACTTTTCCACTCTTTTCATTTTCGCACTTTGGAGTTAATGCTCTGGGGTTTTGGCAGAACTCATGGGTCACCCTAATGTAGGATACTGGCTTCTACATTGTCAAGGTATCTCATGGTAATTTTGGCCGCCCAGATTTTAGCTCCGTTGAGGATGAAGAAAAGAGGCTTAATTTCCTGTTGTCAGTCCCACAGATTCCTTCTCTCCAATTTGAAATGTCTGGGACATTACTGAGAAAAACACTGCAATGTGCTGTTCAGTCGTTGGCAAAGACAATGCTCCTTGCATTCGTTGCATGGCGCTTTCTCCATGACTTTTTCATTGCTGCACACATGTGCATACAGACACACAGACACAGACACACAGACACACAGACACAGACAGACAGACAGACACACACACACAGACACGTAGGCTGCTCCAAAAGTAATGCCTGCTATTGATTTCGATGGAAACTGCAGCTCTGCTGCTATCTGCTGCCATGGCAACAAAATGTAATGGAATACTTGTAGGAAGATTCAACCTCTACTGCCATATCACCAGCAGTCACCTCTGATATCACGGGCCCACAACATAAAATAGGAGGTGTTACTTTTGGAGCAGCTGTCATATATTATACACATATATGGAGCTGAGTAGCAGCAGCTCTCAAAGCCAATATTCTGATGGTCATTTTGTTGTGCAAACACACAGAGACAGTCAGCTTTCATTAACAGTTTACTTAAGCAGTATGTGTTCAGTGCAAAGAGTGCATTTAATAGATGCTCTCATCATATACTTTGTGACACAGTCTGCAGATCTCTATTTAGGACTAGATTTGCAGAACTATTTATAGAGCTACTTTTATAGAAAGCTCTAGACATGGGGCAACAGGACTTGATAATCACGTAAGAGAAGATTAGCAAGGTAGTAAGAATAATACTACTGTAGAAACTAATACCTGATGACAGAACATAGACAAAAACATTATGCAAAGGAAAAAAATGAACATGAATAATTGCAGATGTTTTAAATTTGCATGCGTGCCGGTCATAATCTTTTTGAAATTCTTGAGAGAAAAAGAAATCCAGGAATTCTTGTTTTCTGTTTGGCAAATAAATTATTTAGTGGTTGAAATGGCAGAAGGATAACTCTGCCACACAGCAATCAGTGTTTGGAAGCTTCTGGGAAAAAAAAAGAAATCGGAGGAATTACAAAGAAGTGTTGTGGTGTATTTGTTGAAATTCTGCATTTTTTATGTTTAATGATTTTACTGTCATGGGTGTCTCTAGAGTGCTATAAAACAGGTAAAAAAAAACCCTCTAACATTGGCTTATATAGCTAAAATGTTGATGGAGGAGTAAAACACCTGGTAAAAACATTGTTCTTGCATTTGGCAGTGTTCCTGCAATCACACAACACAGACACTTTTATCTGCCTTGTGACTGAAAATGTGTGTCTTCTGAAATCCATTGCTTAAATTTACACCTAAAACAATACTCTAAAGGTCACGGAATATATGTTTTGGACATTAAGGGCAGCCAAGAAAGGGCCTACAAAAGCATTCTGTTCCCTATCAATAATTCTTTCTTCTTTTGAAGGAATTGGCATAGCAATCCATCTTACCTGAAACAAAACCTGAATTTAAGTAGATAAGATATTCTATATCTGAACGTCCATATTTCCACATCTTTCAGGTGTAACTGAGAAGCTGAACCAGATGCTGCTACAATTTACCAGTATCTAGAAAATACATGCAATTTAGGAGGGTTTGTTGCTCTATGATTGCTTTTTCTCATACTTGTCAAAACGTGAGTGAAGCTAATATATTGGCTGGTGCTCTGAGCGCCAGCATGCTTATGCAAGGTAACAGCATATGTTCAATTCCTGCTGTTAGTGCAAAATTAGCTCAGATAAGGGAGATTTTAATTAGTCTAGATGAGAATGATTTGAGGTTTATATAACTTAGTATATAACTTAGTATATCTCTCTCTCTCTCGATTGAATGTGATGCTGATTCCTAATCTTTTCTCTTCTTCTTAATAAAAGGGGCTAGACGTAGCACAGAAATTCACATTTACGGTCTCAGTTTCTGCCATCATTGGCAGTCACCAATGCACTTGTCAGTTAAAATATGATAAATACCTTCTCTATCACTTGTTTGGCATATTTCTGTCCTGCCACTACAGAATCAAAGCACATTTATTAATTGTTAATATTATAAATTGAGCTTGATTATCCTTCTACTCTGAACTTGTTTATTCAGTTAAAATTGAATAAGTTATTTGGATTTCATTTGAACTTGAATTTAAATTGAATAAATTCTTCAATGAATTTTCATCTGTGATTTTTCAGTTTTCAAGATAACTGAAAAACAGTGGATACTGACAAACAACGGAGAACTGAAAGACTATTTGAGTAACACTGGCACAGAAGTAAAATATACTTGAGAAGAATGAGTATCTGGTTCTAAGTGAGGAAAACAATTGCAATGATTTCTTTCAGTTCCTGTTTTTGGAACTGAATATTGGAGCTGCAGATGCAAGACTAAGACTGCCAAGCCAAAGAAAGGGAAGAAGAATGGGTGCAAGTGAGAAAGCAGTCTCCTGTAGGCTGTCTCAGCCCTTGCTCTTTTGTAAAGTCAGGCGGTTTGCATCATGAGGATACTGACAAGGCTGAAGGCATTTTGTAACGATGAATTAAATGTGGTTGTTTGAATGTAGAGCCTCCCTGTCAAAATACTAAAAACTATAGCAATAAAAAACAGAATATATTTCTTCGATAACTGGCCTATTTTCTCTGTGCCTCGCTTCTTCATCTGCACGATGATGGGCAACAATTAATTAATTTTTCATTCATCCATTTGGGGTGGGAAGAGGAACTGCTTTTTCTATTCTTAATGCGGGCATTGCCCAGCTTCTGAATTCTTCCCTTAATCTTCTAAATTGGATATATTATTTATTTTGTGTAAAGACGCACATCACATTTTTCGTAGCAGTGCAGTTTGTTCAGTTTAGCAAAGATATCATTAAAAAACAAAAGGCAAACTTTTTTTGTTTGGTAGAGTATTGATGAGATGTAGGTGGATGTCATACGGTCATACAATTGGGAATGAATCGTATGAGTTGGTGACTGAATTAGAAAGATGCTACAGGAATCGAGGTATGTCTGCTATAATATTCAGTCTTCGTGGGCATGTTACTAAGTAAGTTCATGAGCTGAAACCCAGAGAACCAAAAAAATATATATTGCTTTACACACCTACAACTATTCAGCATTGTATTGTGTTCAGAATAAGTTTGAGGAAGAACTGTTTCCTGACAGAGAACAAGAAATATTTGCAGTATTTATTTCTTTTGATTATTAGTATTGCTTTTTCATGCATGCTTTTTTGTACAATATCCATCCTGTTTCATGTTAAACTAAATTCTAGAGCAATACCATTATTTTTGTGATTTTTACGAGGTATTAACATACACAAATCATTAGACCAAATATAATTAAAGAAAGAAATTGTGATAGCTGAAGATATGTTTCCATTGATATGAAGAGTCCCTCGTTTAAAAATTTACTGCTAGCAGATACATAAGATATTCATCTTTTTGATTAATGACGTGAACCAAAGTGTAGTTGATTAGGAAAAAAATTCTGCCGCCCCAAGTCAGTTTTCACACAGATTTATTATACTGTGGCCATTAGATTGCTGGGCTGGTATAGCAATCCAGACAGTATTTCTGACTAACTGCTTTGATTGTGGGGGGAAAAAAACCTCAATTTATGCCAACTTCAGATTCAATTTCCTTTCCTTTCTTTCTTGCCTTGCTTCACCTTGTCTTGCCTCACCTCTTTTCCCATCCTTATCAAAATGAAGCAGTCCATTCGATATGAAAGAAGAGGATATGTGAATGAAAGGCTAGGTTTATAAAATCCATTTGTAATGGTAAAGAAATGATTTTCGTTCCCCTCGCAGTAGGGTAGCTCTAGCTGTAAATCACAACAGGTGGAAGAGGAATTTCTCATTCTTTCCCTCAGACAATGTGAGTTCATAAAATAATCCAAGTTACTGCCTTACCTATCAGCTGGTAAGTATCCCATGGCCCTACTTTTTTGCGCTGCTTTATCATGTCTAATAAGTAAATACTGTGAGCCTCAGCACTAGATTGAAGTATTATTCTATTTCACTGTCTCAAGGATCATTTTTGTACATTATATAAATTAAAGCCATTTCCCAAAAAGAGACTGTGAAAGACCTGAATCAAAACGCTGAATAGTATTTTAGTGATTAGGAAACTTATCTGTCAGGTTATAATTTCCTGCTGAATTTCACTTTCTATTTAATTTGAGAATGGAAAATAGAATCCAGATTCATAGGATAAATTAGATTTGAAGTCTTAAAAGTTCCTCAAATGCTTGATGTTTTGTTCCTCGTTTATTAAAATCTCAGTACTTCTGGTTTGGTTTTAAGCTCTTAGGTATACTGTTAAATTGAATTGTTGGGTTAGGTAGATTAACAAAGGTAATAATCAAAAACTCATCACTTGAACACCCATATAGTCCAGGACCTTAGACCGTAATGATCGTTTTCTCAGGTTCTATAAATTAATGTAATTCTAAAGAAAGTTGTGAAGATAAACCCAATGACCGCTGCAGAAAAATAAGGCCTGGATCAGTAATAAACTGTAAGAGGTCAAGTTTCAGAATATTACAATGCTTTGAACTCCCATTGCTTGAAATGCTTTGAACAATCATTCAAAACTATTTTGTTTTCTACCAACTTTATCATTTTAAAGTCATGGTTTTATAACTTTGTCCTTGTCTTCTTTTTCACAGCACCTTCAGGCTTGAAGGAATATCTGTATCTGGAGGCACGTCAGCTAATTTCTTGCATATTAGATTCATCATTGTGACTTCTTGCAGGCCAGATCTGAAAAGTAACCAGGAACCCAACCCTCCATGGAGCATGGGAAAGCCCTTCAAGTCAGAGCACAATGAGTCGTGGGTGAAATTTGCGTTGAGTCCTCTGTCTCAGATCAGACAGCTGCAAGCGGAGTCCTGGCAAAAGCCACAGCCTTAAATTCCACTTAGTGGGAGCAAAGAATAGAGGACTAATGATCTCACCCCAGTTCAGAAACAGCTCTCTGAACCTGGCATTTGAGTTCTGTGCTGAGCAACCAGAGTAACAACTGATGAGCTTTTCGTGGGTCAAGCCAGCATCCAAAAATATTTCTTTATGTAGCCAAAAGGAGAAATGAAGCACGTGGGTGATAATAGGATATAAATGCATTTACTGTCACAGGGGAATTTATTGTCTACAGCGAAAGAAGACCTCTGTCATTCCTTGTACATATTGAAAGCCATACAGGAACAGGGCATCGGTGACATTAAGCTGCTTCAAAGGATGCTGTCTCCTGTCCTCCACCCAACTTTGAAAAAGTTCAGGTGTTAAAGATTGCATCTCAATGCACTTCAAGTTTTTGCACTGTCACTTCCATTCAGGGTAATGGTGTGTGCCACCATTTGCACAGACAGCCCCAGAAGCTTTTTGGCCACAACGAGCTGTATTTTGCCGGGGCTCCAAAAGGTGGAATATAAAAGTTAGAACTGAAGAAAAACATTTGTGCGCTCTTTCACTATGGGGATCTCTTCATTGAAAGGACTATGGTCCTTTCTTAGGTTTAACTAAATACATACATATACATACATATATATATATGTATATATATGAAAAATCATCAACATGATAAGGTGTGTCTACAACGGGGATATAATCTTTTTTAATAGCATCCATTTTTTTATCATATTGTTGCAAGGAGTTTAATCTATTCAATTATGCATCCTATCTATTCCTGTTGAACACTGACATTGTTGTTCCAGTTAATGTTAAAGAGACAAAGTCATTTGTAATACGTATTTGGCATACAAATTTTCTAGCCATTTGTCTATACTTCATGGAGAAATCTAACAGACAAGCAGCATTTTCGGTTTATTTTTCTAAATAAATGTGTTGTTTATATTGTTAGCAGTCACTCATTTGGGCTGGTTTTCGTTATCTCCAAAAATGATTTAAAGGCAGAACCAAAACACAGAAATTGTTTGTTCATGTGAAGCTGTGACGGTTTGCTGACCGAAAGCTTTAATATAAATATTGTAATTTGTAAAATGACGAAGTATATTTATACAGGCAAATATGTATGGAAAACAAAAGGAGGTATTTTAACTCTTAATTTCAGAACATAGTTTATTTTAATATCCACATGAAGAAATATAGATATATAATGGGATAGATTTTTTATTATCAGTAAGTTTCAGAGAGTGAAGATTTGGGTGTTTAAAAATAAAAGAAATGTAGTCTAGTGAGTGTGGCCTCAAAAATTACAGAGAGAGCTTTTATCAAGCGTCTCACCTTATCCAGAAACTGTTTTCAGTTGTCATGTTTTTTGATTTCGTTAGGTTTTATTTGGTTTGTTTCCTCGTTTGTTTTAGCATGTTGGCAAGGCCACACCACTTACTCACAATCAGTTTAAGTAGTTGCGGTATACGAGGTTGTTCTTTAGAACAATCTGCAGTTTACAGTTATCAGTCATTGTTTCTGTGTACTGTAGTCTTTTGCTATGAAGTTATTGAACGTTTCAGTGCTAGAGCTGTTTTGAATAAAAGTACATATTTTCCTTTTTTCTTAGTCTATTAGCTTGTGTGTGATTTTCAGAGCACAGTAAAGCACGTTGTTCCCAGTTCACTTAAAACATTCACTTTAAATCCAATGTCTGATTCATAAAGCTGAATTATTTTTTTTCTTTATTTCCATTGCTCTTTGGAACCTGTTAAGTGCTCACTAAGAGAAAACTGTCATTTCAAGAACAAAAAACAATGGAATATCCGAGCCATTTTACCACCCATGGGTTAACCTTGTAGTGGGCAGATATTTTTAAAATATATTGCTCTGCTCTGATAAGTAGTGTACGGGTGTGTGTGTTTGTGTGCATGCATGCACAGCCCTACCCTCTGATGAATGCCAGCTGTCCTGAAGTAAGTGCCCCAAGTCCTGTTACTGCAAGAGATGCTCATTTTATTACATATATCTGAGAAAGACTCTTCTTGTGACTATGAAGCCATAGATTGCTGTTATGGATTGTCTTGAAATCATCAAATGAAATAATTGAGGAAATAGTAGCCCACCTCATTTCGCAAAACTTGGGATCATCTCATGTTTTTAAAAAAACGTTTTTTAAAAGAAATCTAGCGATCAGTTTCCACCAGTATAGTTGATAAATGCAACCTTTGTATTTGTTAAAGAATGGTGGTGGTACCTTGTTTTTCAGACTAATACTGAATTGCTTAATGAAGGGACAGAATTGAGCACTTCCATTATTGTCTAATAACATTTGGAAAAACTAGTTTTGGGTTGTTTTTTTGTTTTGTTTTTTTTCTTTTTTTCAACAGAATGCACTCATCTATATTTGAAAATAATCCAATAAAAATGTAATGAAATAATTAATAACTACTTGCTAATATTTTTCTGCTCTGCTGAATTCTAGACCAGCACCTGTGTGAAAATCTCATTGTAAGAATTCACCTAAAACTTTCTTCAGAAAAATGCATCAAATATGAAAAACAGTGTCTTGTCCCAGGAGACAACACTATGTATTGCAAAAATAGTAAATATAGAAGAGAATGTCAGCCCAGTTTGAGAAACAAATGCAGTTAGATGCTGCAAATGGTATTTTTCATCAATCTCACGCTGTAGTTTTCAGCTCCTTCCCACTGGAGAGTAAATTTTAGCACAGTTGCACATGCACATATACGTATTATGTCTTTATTTTGCTACCAGTAGTGCTGGAGCAAATCCAGATTTCTTGATCTTTGCAAATTAAATTACAAAGCCTTCATTATTGCGACATACATGGAGCCAATGCCTCCATGCTATGCAGAAACTCCCGTGAGACAATAGTTCAAAAGAGGAAAATAAAATGCTACTAGTATTTCAGAAGACTTTTGCAAACGGCTACCACTGAGGGTTTTTTTCATAATGACAATAAGATTATCTAATTCTTTCAGCAGCTGACTTATTTTAAACACAATAACCATCATCAATTCCTTTTGCTTAATGAGAAAGACAGAGATATATGTAAAAATAACCATTTTGTAAAGCAGAAATCAAGGACTGTATAGATCTGGTGCTGGTCGGGATGTTACAGAAGTATCCTTCCCATCGAAGCGGTCTCCCCGGATGTCAGATGGCATGCATACCACCAGGGAACGGATTTTTTACTACAGAAGATATGTGTTTCATCTTCACTGAAGCTCTCCAATGATGTTGTGCCTCAGGATAGCTGTGGCAGCCTTGGTACCTGGGGAGGGAAGGATGGCAGCTGTAGGGTGCCCCTGCTGAAAGCAGAAGGCACCTGGCAGATCCAGGAGCAGCCTGGGATGACTGTACAGGAGCATACCTGCCACATATCATCCAGTACCCAAGCAGCAGTGAGGAGGGGTGAGGGGAAAAGGGTTCACTGAGTTCCAGTGGCACAAGGACAGGAGGCAAGAACTTTTGCTCAAGGGAAAATTTAAAGGGTGTTGGAAAGACTTAGTAAGTTCAAACCTCTTCCTTAACGTGACTGAAATTATGGAATGGATGAGAGAAGAAGTGGCAGTTCATGTTGACTGAGTTACCATTGTTCTTTTGTAAGTTTAACAGTGATTTCTTTAACAGCAGGTGTTTGGCAACATGGGTGCAGCAGCCCTGGATCTCTTCAGTGACTGTCCCTGATGTACAGAGTGGCTGAGAGCGAATATTTTCTTCTGTAAAGGCAAAAATGGTGCAAGGATGAGGTTCATCCTTATAAAAGAAACTAAAGGAATGCAGGAGGCTGTAAGGAAAGATTGACTTTTAAACCAAGATCACAAGTGACTCTAAGAGTGGAAAAACAGCAATAGATGAAGTAGAACATGCAGTTGGAGATGATATATGTACTGGGGAGAAACTGTAGGGACAAGTTGGAAGGATAAGATTGACTCATATAGAGAAAAAAAGTCTGCAGAGAATAACAAACAGAGTGGAATAAAGAGAAAAGAAATTCTTAGAGAGCTGCAGAGTCTGCATTATTGATTTTATTATGGACTGGATAGTTGAGGATCCGGTGAAAGAAGCAGCAGAAGGTAGGTGGATGTGGTGTGAGGTATTTTAGCTGAACCTCTGACTAGATTCATTATCTTCATGGGACTGCAGAAGCTGGTAAATCTCCCAATACTTGCGGGTAACTTTGGAAAGCAGAGTTATATCGAAATGGGAATTCCTGCTAAGGAAGAATCTGGAAGGAATCACTGACAGTTATGTCATGGCAGATGGGACAGATGGGGCAGTTTAAAATACTGAATTGAGGGCACAGAAGGAATAAATCCTGCTTAGTAAGAAAGGATTGAGAAAGGGCAGAAAGGAGCTACTGTGTCTAGGCAGCATGCTATCAGAGGATGCTGAAGCAAGAAAGTGTTCTTCAGAAAGGGACTTAGGAAGAAAATGGAAAGGACTGTAAATATGAAAATAATATCCACAGTAAGGCATATCAAAGTAATTGCAAGGTACATAAAAGATCTGCTAACAGAAACAGTTTTGAGAAATAGGGAAGTCAAGAAACCCTCTCCCTCAGTTACAAGCAGCAGGAGGTCTGGCAGAGAGTATGTAATCTCGAAAGATAATCAAAGAAAACAGAAGCATTTAGAAGAAATTATTGCTGCAAAATTGCTTTCATCATTTACATCTGCTCTCACTGTGGAAGAGTTTGGGGAGACTGCTGAACAAAAATATTTCACTAGGAGGAAACTCATTTTGAGTTGTGAGGAGATGGTACAGAATGCCATGAAGAAAATTTCATAAATAGGTGGTATCTACTCACAGATTTTGAAAGTACTCAGGTGAAATAATTAAAACGGTAACTGTGGTGAAATTAATTGTTTAAAAATTTGGTAGCTTTAGAGATGTAAGACTGCAAATAATGGTTCCAATTTTAAAATGAATTTGAGGGAAGATGAGGGAAGGGTATAGACCAAAAAGTCTGCACTGGGCAAATCAATAGAAACTGTAGTAATAGATTATTTGAAGAACTAGAAGGTTTTTAGCAACACCAGTCTGCTAAACACTCTTGAGAAAACAATGATGCTGACTGAGAGGAAATTTCCTGCTATCATAAAAAATAGTATCAACAATAAATAACAGGAGAGGAAAGGATGAGTTTTCACCGTGTGAAGAGGCCACCAATGATATCACATGGAACATGTACTGGAATCCATGCTTTCCAAAATGGTTCTGAGCATGTGGATAAGCTGGCAGTCTAATAAATAGTTATTTCATAAATTTGCTGATCAAACTAAGTTATTAAATGTAGTAAGTACGAGTGGTCTAAATGTCAGGTTACTAAAATGGCAATTGAAGTTCAGTGCAGGTACATGTAAAAAATGATCTATATGAAAAATGTATTTAATTTAACACATTTCTGTTAAATTCGTATTTTACAATTATTTTTTTATGGAAATGTTAGTGCTGTGCTTAACAAAAAACACAGGTGGACAGTTGAGAATTATTAGGAAAGCAACAGAGAAAAGAAGCGAGCACCATTGCATCAATCTACAGGTATATGCTTGGCCATGATATTTAACTTTTTAATATCTTGTGCTATTTTTATCCTCACCTGGGATTAAAAAAAATGTAATCAAACACAAGGAGCTTCGAAGAATGAGTCACAGTGATAATCGAGTAGCAGGAGTAGATTCTGTCTGAGGAGTGACAGCGAGCAATAAAGTCATGAGTGGCATCAGGGGTCTAGCGCTTCTGGGCACCATGCAAAGTTGGCAGTTTGCAGGACCAAGAGAAAGAAGGGACTGTTTAAGTAATGTGGAGTGAAAGTGTAGAAATCTGTCACCTAGCACTTTGCATTGCATGTGCTCAGTCTGTGGAATTCAGGAGAAGCTGTGTGAAGCAGAGGAAAGGCAGTCATCAAGAGCTAATACATGAAATGATTCTGCTTCTGGCTCAGTAATGAGCTGTGAACGATCCGGATAAGAAGGGTATCATGAAGAAGCATTTCTAGCTGAGAGTAGCTAAGAAAAAAAGATCTGTTCTTACAGTGTAAGTTTTACTCATGCACTTTAATTTTTTAATTATTCCCAAAAGACAAAAGAATGTAAATTTTAACTGGTGTGTAATGCAACAGAATTGCATCAACCTATTATTATTTTACTCAATTTAGACAGATTTTCTATATATAACTTTTTTTCCAAAGACTTTTTCTTAACTTCTGTAGCTGAGAAAGTATGCAAATCAGTTCTACTTATTATAATTTAATGAGTGTAATATTGAATACTTCTGTGTGTCACTGTTACAGTTGTGCTACTTTTGAAATAAGACAATATAATTGGCATTAAAACTGTTTTTCATCTATCTTTAGAAAAAATGCATTTTTTTTTTTTTTCTAGCTCCTGTTTAAGGCTATCTCCTTTCATATTGCTAATGGAAGTCTCTAGTTTGTTCTTTCTTTTCAAACTACAGTTGTCATCTCTGACATAACTGAACTCATCAGCTAAAAATTTGTTACCTGCTGACCATATCTTCTGACCCTTTCTTTGAGAAGCAGATATTGCATTCTGGTTTTGTTCTAGTGAGCTAGCTTTAATGTAGCTTGTAAAGATTTTATTTCATGGAGAAGTAAATTTTTTGTATTTCTTTGGAAAAACAAACAAAAGGTGCTGACTTTGCTGTAGTTAATTTAAACAGAGTTTTCTATGAAAAAATGAAAGCTGATATATAGCATCAGGGGAATGAATTACAAGTGTTTCCACATACCTGGTTATGGGTTTATTCTATTTGTTCTAAATGAACAAGGTGATGTTTAGACTAGGATGGAATTGAAATGAAGGTTACCACCACTACATAACTAATCTGTTCCTATGCTGGATAATTTTGACTTTTCTCACTGTGGAGAGGACGTTGAGTTTTGTTACTGTCCTAATTAAGATTTTAAGTGTCTCCACTTTTTCCTTTTTACTGAGGGGAGAAGAAATAGACAGTGTTAAAATGTAGAGGGGTAAAAGTGAAATCCTTATAAAAGTAAGAAAAAAAAGTTGTGAAATTCCATTTGTTTTTGAAAGGTTTGAATGATTTGAATATGCATAAATCCATAAATGATTTGAAAATGCATTGTAAGACCCACATAACTAAAAGAACTAAGTTGTGACATAGAGAAGAGTAGCAGGAATGTCAAAGTCAATGTTAGTTTCTTGAAACAGAGGCTTACATAAATGCAAATTAATAAATGATTATAGATAAATTGTATGTCATTCTGCCTTCAACCCTTGAAACGTTTTTCTGAGGAGAGGAGGGGGCATGCAAGTCAACATAACTATGTCCACGGAGAATCTGAGGGGTGATAAAAATGCTAGTTGAAAAGGACTTCGGTATGAAAGTTTCAGGTTCCCTTTGGAGGTGAGATCACTAACTGAATGGCAGATCAAACTCAGTGTTGTCCTGACAGCTCCCCCAAACAAAGTGCCCACACCTTCTGTGTGAATCATGGCCCTGTACTGCACTGTACACAGAGCACACAGTGTACAGAGAAGAAATTTTTCATACATCCAGCTTGACCTACCCAACTCACAATTCAAGGTCAGCATCTCAGCATAGTCTTCTATATGTTGAAGCAGTCTGCTATTGCTGCAAAGAGCCTAGCTCTGCTATTTTTATAACTGCACTTCAAATATGGCATTTAGCTTTAACTTTGCTAGACTGAAAATCACATCTCATCCAACCCACCTCATCCCCCTCTTCACATCCCTTACCAGGACTGTAGACTTCTGCTGATCACTGTGCAAAGTTCCTCCAGCAGCAGGCAAGAAAGAGGATACTATTGGCTTGCATTCACCATCAACTTTCAGAGCCCAGACCTTCCTGCCTGCTGAGCCAGGCAGTCTGCATCAGCCACAGCTATTCCCCTTCACGTACAGAGCCAAGTCCTTGTGCTTGCTAAACTTCATGCAGTTTCTCTTGGTCAATCCATACATTTCCCAAAATCCCACTTGACTTTTAAATCCTTTTAGTGAAGCGTTGTTCAGAAGTATGTTGCTTGCATTGTGTATTTTCATTCAGATATCCAATGATGTTGAATGTGAAACCAGTACTGATATCATGTGTCACTGTGTCACTGTGGAAATTGTTTAGGCTGGTGGATGGTGATTTGCCATTGGTAAGTCTGTGTATATTGCTCCTGGTCGCTGTTTGGTTTTCCAAGTGCTTGGAATGTAATTCCAACTGAACATCATCTGTGATCTTTCTGGTGTCTAAGGTGAAGCTGCCTAGTTCAGAATTCTCTTAATCTTTCTTTTTTACATAGATGTAATGGTTGTCTTTTTCTCGTTGTTGAGGACCTGTTGTGATTTATGGAGATATTTACAGATGATGGAATGTGACAGTGCGGTAATTGCATCCAGCTCCCCCAACAACTTCAGGTGAATATGATATGATTCTCCATCCTGGAATAGTTCCAACTTCTTTAAGTTGTACCTAACTTATTGCTTTCCTTTCTGTCTCCATTCCAAACCAGACTGGTACATGCAGAGGTTAAGAAGTTTTGCCTGTGAAGACTAATGTGAAAAATAATAAACAAATCCATGTTTTCTGTATTATGTGAATCAACTGTCTCTCCTATTCAGCAGCTTTTATTTTCTTGTGTGCTTCCTTTTGATGCTAGGATACTTGTGAGAACTCTACTTGTTAACACTTTATATCCCTACCTAGTTTTAGTTCTAAATGGTTTTTGGTCTTTGTGATGTTCATCCTCAGCTGCCTGAGCAATACTTTGTTTGCCTTTGTCTCCTGCCCTTGTTCTCACTTCTTATGTGATATATTCTAGCATTTCTTTAGGTTCTCTGCCTACTTACGGTGGCTACTGATTTAAATGTCTTTTCTTCCTGCTTGAAGGGGTAGCTTGATACTTACCTCCAACTAAGTTTTCTTTAAAAATCATCTAGCTCTTCTGTACATCCTAGAATACTCCGAGATCTCCCCCCAGCAACATTCCAAATAAGCCACAGTCTGTTATCCTGAAGCCTGGTGTCCAGAGTCCACAGCTAACCTCCTCAGCCTTCCTCCAAATCTCAGTCTCAATCTTCTTGTGGTCAGTGCATCCCAAGCTGCCATCTGTAATCACATTCACTATCATTTCCACCTCTCATTGAACAGATGTAGTAGAATGATTTCCTGATGGACTCCTCTAGGTTTTGCATTAGAAAATCATCATCACTGCCCTCCAGATCCTGCCAGAGACTTTTTAAGCAATAGCAAATGTCCAGATGTTTAATATCCTCAGATGGACAATGCCTAGCCCCAGAGCCATCATCATCTTGGCCAGGCGATCTGCAACAGACATCTATCCCAGCATCAGAAGGACCATGAGCATCTTCATAGACTCCTGCTTGGTTTCACACCAGGTCAGTCAAGGATCTCCATTACATAACACACACCTCTCCTCTCCCCTGCCTCTTCTTTCTTCCTACTTTCCTTCAGTAGTCATTACTGACATATTCTGTGAAGACAAATAGTTCAGTCTAATGGAATCAGCATCGCTGTGGAACTGAGCCCGACCACTGTAAAAGAACCTGCTCAAGCTGGATATGAGGAGAGAGCTCAAAACAGAAAGAACTGGAGGCTTTATAATCTTCATCCTTAGAGGTCTTTAAGCATACAGTTGTCTGTCAAGAAAGATTTAGGAAAGTTTGTTTCACAGAGATCTGATCTAGGTGACCGTCCTACGGGGGTGGCAGGGGAAGAAAGCTGTCAAATGGAATATCAGGCTGCAAATTTGAATAATAATAATATAATCATCAACTGGGAGCAAGCAACATGGTAAAGGGAGGTGAGTGAAAGCCCAAGAGTAAACGTGAAAGTTACTCTTCCAATGTTCTTGTCTGGATTTCAGAGATCTGTGTGGTATTCATTATGGCACACATGAATATTACAGAAGAAGCTACCTGGTGACACAGGGTGAATTAAGCAGAAAATATTTAGTTGTCAGATCTTATAAAATATACATAAGCTATAATCAAAATTCTGTGGAAAAGTTTTCAAGAATGTGAAATTTGGAAGCACCAAGTATTGATGAATCTGCTGAAAGATCTGAGATCATAGCAGTCTGTCATACAGGCAAGCAAGTAACACTTCAGACACGCCGTCTGGATTTACTTTAATTCATTTGTGCCGAGCCTATGTACATACGAAAGTAGATGATTATCTGTGTGGACAAAATCATTACAAAGGACAGAAAAAAATTAATTGCTTGGGACTTGGTTATCACTTCTACTTAATCTGGATATCTGGAAGGGTGAAAATAAGCATGTATGCCCTGCTCTGAGCATGACGATAATTTGTTCCCACTTTAATTCTACTTTCAGTTGCCGGCATAATGCAAAAGGATTTACTTTAATTAAGAAGAAGACCTTCTGTCCTCTTCACTGTCCTTTTGTTCTAGTCAACAGCAAAATGAGTAATTAATGTTTATTTGGTCAGATGTAAGATTGGCCCTGAATTAAGAAAGAACAAGCCTGGATAATTCCTGGCATGATCTCATGATGTTGGTGAAATGTAAGAACAAAAAAGGCTGAGAATAAATATTTCTCAAATATTACTCGAGATGTACTATGTGAGAGTTAGAATTCTCTTTTGAGTGTAGCTCCTTCTACTAGTATGAATGATTTCGATCAGACATTCAATGTTAAACTGAAATGAGATGAATCCTACTTTAATGTAAGACGTGAAAACTGTCAGAAAACCTCATGATTCAAGAAGGTTGAAATGAGATATGGCTAATATTGAATGGTCATACTTGAAATAATTTAGTAATTTATGGAGAGATTCAGTAAGCATGAACAGTGAGAGTAACAGGAAATCTGTCTTATACCAGACTTCTGTAAGAGGCAGCAAAGAAAATCCTTTACTGTTTTTCTTACTGAAGCACTCAAATGCCCTACTGTTGTATTTGCCACAATCAACTGCCTTGCTGAACCCACACAGATGCTACAAAGAAAACGTTTACTGAGAGCAATAGAACATATCAACTTCACAAATTCTCATAATCATTACACATTGCATTTGAACAAATATTATTATTATCATCTCTACTTGTCTGCATTAATATTTAATGTCTTCTTTCTAGAACTCATCCTAGAAACTATTATATTTTTTCTTCTTAGAGGAATCCTATTGACAAAGCAAAGACAGAGACATATGTATTTAGTCAGAAGATGTAATTTAATTGTATCTCTATGCAAAAAAAAAAAATCTCTGCAGAGACTTTTCTGAGTCTCATTAGTATAAAATGGTTATCGCTGTAGTCCTTCATGGATGATATTTAAATTTTGATTGAAACAGGAAGTACAATTTAATGACGTCTCTAGGGAAAGAAAGACTAGGTCTCCAGGCAGAGACATAAAAGACACAGGCAGTTTTCAAATACATGTGCGGCAGAGGTAATATATGCTGTTCTTGTACCCTCTGGGTCCTTGTCTTTGATAAAAGGTGCATTTTTGCATGGATGTAGGGAGAAACTTACCAGAAAAAAAGACTAGCCAGCGTCTGCTGTTATCCTGCTGTGTGTTCATGTACTGCTCCGTCTTCACAGAAGCAATCAGTTTACCAGAGGAAAATATTTTTTATTCCTGGTTTTGAAATTTCACCTATTATGGATTAAAATGTTATGAATTTACCAGCTACCATTTATTTTGGTATGTGCAGTCCTCTTTTAATTCTGTGATACAAATAAATAGAAATATTTCATTCTCTGAGATGTTATCTGTTTCTCAGGTACAAAGGTCACTTGGACCAGCTACTAATCCACAGATGTTCTTGTCTGCTTGGGTATTAATCAGATCCCAGATTTTCTCTCTCACTTTTTCTGTCACTTTTATTTGCTTGGTTGGTTTGTTTTGGTATTATTTATTCATTTTCTCCTTAATTTTCTTCTTAAACCAAAATAAGTTTTATTTGCTCAGCCATTTCAAATTATATTCTTCACCTTTTTGAGCTGGCCACCACAACATAATGCTACTGATGTTGTGGGCTTATTTAGGTTGTCTACCAGCTGCCCAGCAAGCTATTTCCCTCACATGTCCTAGGCAAAATAGGGGGAGAAATTGTAGCTGAATGAAAGAAAAGCCAAGGCCATGCATGGATGCAGAGGGAGTCACAGCCTTGATGCAGTGCCAGCACTGCTCGGTTGTAGCCGTACCACTCACTGATGTGATACCTCCACTCTGATACTCTTCTACTCAAAAGTCTGAAGTAGCATGTTAGTTCTGAGGAATGTTAATTCCATCTCAGCCAGACCCAGTACCCAGACTGATAATTAATCTTGCTGAGCACACATATATTTATATCGATGTAAAGCTGAAAAATACAGCTCTAATGTTGGAAAGTTTTAGATAATGTAATATCAGAGCCGCATTAAGATTGCTGGCACAGAGTTTGCATGTTTAGATGCTGGTTTTTTTAGTTTTGAATAAAGCAGTTTTGACATTTATCTTCATTATCATACTGCCATGGGCAATTCATTTTGTTTAATATCTTGCTGAATGACAACAAGTATTGGAATCAAGCATTAGACATGATACATACTGCAGTCAGGAGCATTCCTCAGACAGTATTAATGAATCAATAGTGTTGTGGAGTATAAACATTACAACGATATTCATTTAGGTTATACAATTTTTTTTTTTCTTTGTCTACTTTCAATATCCAATCTGGAAATACAGCCAGTGATTTTTACTGGGACTTGATCATATTGCAATTCCAAAAATAAGTACTTCTTAGAGAGTGTTTGTGTATGAATTGCAATCATCTGAAGACTGAGTATGCTTAACATCAGTTAGAATTAAGAGTCTCAGTACAACTGGGAAGCATGGAGTCCTTGAATTTTTATTCCTTTGAATCCATAACAGTTATTTCAGTGTTAATGATGCTTTTTGGAGGAATGTGGTTAGTGAGCTAATGACATACTCAAACCACTCAAAGACATTTGCAGCAATGATAAAGCACAGCTAAAATGTTGTAGCTGGCAAATGTAACAAAAATGAAAATTTATTTTTTGAACACATAGAGAACATTTTACTTTAATGGCAAAATGCTGGTATCATGAAAGTACTGCAAAATTCTATAAATTAAGTATGGATACTGAGAACTTATTTGCTTGAGTGGAGTAAATGTATTTTTTTTCCCGCAGACTTTCACAGCCCTGAACCATCTAAGGGTCTTAGCCTAAAAAAAAGCACAGGAGAATAATGGCAGCGAAGTGAGTCCCAAAGAACCTGTGCTGGTTTTTTAGGTCTTTTGTTAATGCTAACATTGATTTGCATCTTCACAAATGAAAAATTTCTTTGGAACTTCTGGGAAGTTACCACAAAACATCTGGTTTAAGTTTGCTAGAAGGTCACTGCTTTCCATGTCTTAATCTTTGTAAAAAAGGTTACTGTAGAGTAGCTGTCTCATATGATGTGTGATACTTCTATTGCTACAAGCAATTCACTACAATCAATTTCATCTCCTGCAGAGACAATGTGAGTGATTCTGTCCAGGTATTCAGAGGATATTCTTATGCTCTCGAAAGTACAAAAGAAGTGGGGAGGAAAGGAGTACGGAAGGAAAGAGCCTCTACAGGGACGAGTATTGTGCCCATAACAGTTAAACAGAGCCCTAACATAAATCCTACAGGATCTGGACTGAAACTGAATTTTGAATGTATTTTCAAGCATCGTAGTTGTATGCACGTTCAAATTAAGGAATAACCTGATTTGCTACTGGAAAACATAATCTTCTGATACTGATGATTATGCACAAAGAGTATAAGTCTTAGATCATGGATGTCCAACCTTGTGACTTGCCTGGGCTGCACTGAGTGAAGGGGGATTGTCTTGGGTTGCATATATGTAGCTTGAACCAAAGGTAATGCCTCCTACATATTTCCATGGAAACTACAACCAATACAAAGAGCACAATAACACTATTTAATAGAACGCATTCACAGCTACAAAACACTGTTTTTCAATGACCCTGTCTACGGCACAAGTTGGATCTAGATGACCTTTGAGATCCCTTCCAACCCAAGCCATTTTCTTATTCTGATTCTATGAACATGATCACCACCATTAGTTATGCATATTTGCCAGCAAGGAACAAGAGCCTGCATGCTGCAATCAAAAACATCTGCACCAGTGGAGGTGACCATTGCCACTGTTGCCACTGCTGAAACACACCACCCACCACCTCACTGCGCTGACGTCTGCTATTTGGTCACCATCAACATGCTCCAAGCACTGATGAATGTCAATGCATGTCATTTCTTCCATATAGAGGAATTCAATTGTAAACCTTTGGTTCATGTGCACTTCAATATCAGATACCATTTTGTCAGACTGCCCTTCCCCTCTGCTGCTATTTGTAGCATAGCAACAACATGGAGTGGGATACTCTGAGAAAGTTTCCACCTCTACTGCCATACCACCAACTTTTGCCTCTGATATCATGGGCCAACATAACAAAATAGGAGTCATAACTTCAAGAGCAGCCTTTGTAAGATATATGATATTGTTAACCTGTGTGAGTTACAAAACTTACTTTAATTTTATTATTATTATTATTATTATTTACAAAAAAAATAAGAAGGAAAGCAGTACAAATTTGAAACTAATGGGATATTTGACTTTGCTTTTTTGAAACTAGTGCATCAGGCTGGTTCGATGGCAGTGGTTGCAATTGCTAGTGAGCTCCAAGAGTGTCAGAGATATTAGATATTTTATTCTTCCTGTGCTTCAGCCTTGAAAACAGTTGTTCACAAGGCATACTGCCAAAAAGCAATGACTTGAATAAGGCATGGTTATGAAGCGAGGGATATTCCTCTCTGGTAACAGAGGGTTCATAAAAGTCTGGTAAAGAGATATGATCGCATTGTTGAGTTGCACGTCTTACTGCAATTTCATGCATTCCGTTTGAAAATTCTCATGTAATGTATTTATGTCAGTGGAAAATGGAGTCACAAATATACCAAAAAATTGATGATTGTTTCAGAAATCTTGAAACCTGTTCTCAAGTTCCTGTATCAAAGCAGAAAGCAAGGCTGTATATTTTTGCTGCTCACAGGACTGTGTTTAGCCAGTGTACCAAAATGCATAAATTTATTTGCTGTAACTTCAGTTAACACTGCACTGTGCTGTCCCCATGCCCTGGTTTCAACCCAGACAGCATTTATGGAAGACTGTAGTCTTCCAATTCCATATAAAGAGACCTCCTTTGTTTAGTTTGAGAAATACATCTTAGTGTATGAATATATGGAACATTGATGTTTCAGACTGAGACCACAGAAACAAGAACAGACAGTGAGGAGTAATCCAACAGAAATACTTTATTCACAGATATTTTTGTACAGAGGTTGAGCAGAATCCATGGATGGGAAAAAACTCTGTGGGAGTTGTGGGTGCCCCAGGTGAAAACACACCTACCTGCTTCTGCTGTCTGCCAACACATAGCTGCAGAGAACGTGCCACATGCATCTACATTCACCCACCAGTGGGGTGTCCCTAGGAGCGGCACTGCGTGCACCCACCACCTCACAGGGATGTTGCTCTGCTGTGGCAAAGGCTGTGGAAGGACCAGGTGTGGTTTTCTTGACTGCCCTTCCCAAGCTCTCCTTTCGGTTGTAAACTTTCATGCTTCTCTTCTTTTCAGGTTGACTCCTTTGTGCCTGTAGTCTCTTATCATCTAGCTGTTTTCCCATTTAGCAGACTTGGTTTTGAGCATCCAGTTCTTGCACACTGATTACATTTACATTCTTATCAGCTGCGTTCATATTATCACGAACATTTGCCAAGGGGGTGCCCTGCAGGTGCCTCACAACATTCTGATGGAAAGAAACTTATTTATATCGAGAACTACATGGACATTCTCTATTGCAAAGAAAACTCAGGACTTCTTTGCCTCTGTCCATGATGAAGAAACCTTGGCTTCGTTCCTTCTTTCTTAGTACAAAATGAGTCTCACTGGAAAAAAAAAAAAAAAAGAGACTACGTGGAATGTCCCACCCAGTACCTTGATTCTGCTCTCAAAATGCAAACTGCTACTTCAGCTAGCACTTTGGGTGTGTGTGGTGCAATAAGCATTGTCTTACTTTGTGAAACATACTTCTTATTAACAGAGCAGACTGCTGATGATGAAGACGGGTCTTCTCACAAAGTATACGTGTCATACATACCTTCAATGAGCACCCGGAATTATGGTGGGCTGACTGCCCAGAGCATGGGAGTTTCACAGAAAGCGGGCAAATAGCTCTTATATCTCTGGTTCACTTTTTTTTTTTTTCCGGCTGCTCCTATGGAAATAAATACTCAAATGAAAATCATGAAGGCTCAAACCCATCGCTGCCTTCACTGAGTATAATTTGAGGTTTACTTTTGTTCAGGGTAACATTATTGCAGCCAGTTTGCTAACGGCCTTCACTGAAGGTAGATTCAGAAGAACAAAGAAGTCTGTCTAAAATGAAGGCAAGTATAAAAGGTTATGCCTCCATACACTCTGCATATAATGGCCGTGCACACAAGAAGAAACTAAATGGAAGGGCAATGATGAGGCGGGAGGGCAATACGAGCATGTTTACACAATGAGAACTTTTCTTGAACCTCAATTCCAAAAAAACCCCAAAATACCAAAAAAACGGAAAACAAACAAAGAAAGAAACGTAATTATTACTCTGTTTATTTTGGTACTGGGCCTAAATATGTTTGTATTCTTCAGTAACTAGACCGCTGGCTTCAGCTCAATCAGGCTATATATATACTGAAGGCAATATATATTGAAATTCATTTATGGAGATGGCTTTGCCATTACTATTCAGAAATAAATCAATACTAATTGCTATCTCGTATTTAACTTTCCTGCAATGAGAGCTAGATGCCAGATTTTATTATTATTGTGTTTTATTATTTTTATAATGTAACTCTAAGGCTGTATTTTCCTTTTTTTCTTTTTTTTTTTTTACATGGCAAGTAAGAGAATATCAGAGAAATAGAAATCAGGATTGTTGATTTTGAAAGACAATTGCTTTTATCACTACTGTTTTCTTGACCTGCAAATAGAATTATACTATAAACCACAGTGCAGCTCAGGAAGAGAAATCTCTTTGGAAGGTACAAAATCCACCTGTCTTAGAGTAAATGAGAAAAGCTTTGAATCTCAGGCACTTAGATAAAAATGGTATAGGAAACAGCGTGACAAAGAAAAACCCTTCTGGCTTTCTAGCTTTAGTTTTGCTGTTTGTTTGGGTTTGGGGATTTTACAGGTATTCTTTTTGTTTCTATGATTGATTTTTGTCACTGAATGTTCCCTTATTTTACTCTTTCAATAAGTGCTCAATATTTTTTGTAAGCTGTAAAAGTAATTTGACTTCAGCTGTTCCAAATGAACTCAAAAGCCCTCCAGTCATGCAGCACCACTAAGTAGCATGCCACTGTATATGTGTCATCTTCAAGGAATTCCATACATTGGCATTTTGAGTGACTATTTACCTGTGGTTTCACACTGTTAGACAGCTAAGCTCCACCATGCTGCTCACTTACTCTGCCTCTTCAAAAGAATAGAGAGATGGATAGAGATGTTATAGGTGATACTGCTTTTGAGGTATCTGAAAGAAATTTTCCATTGTTGTGGTTTATCCCAGCAGGAGGCTCAGCACCATGCAGTCGCTCACCACTCCTCCTATTCCCAGTGGGATGGGGAAGAGAATCAAGGAGACGAAGTAGAACTCGTGGGTCCAGATAAAACTAGTTACTAAGATAGAGAAAAGGAAAAGGATAACACTTATGTCTGTGTACATATATGAATGTATATAATAAGTGATGCACAAGCAGGGGCCCGTGACCCCCCAGCCAATGCCCAGCTTGTTCCTCGAGCAGCAGAAGAGAAAGAAATGCACTCCCACCCCCCTCAAAACTCCTTCCACTTGATGTCATATCAAATGTAATATCTCTTCGGACAGTTTAAGTCAGCTGTCCTAATTCCATTTCTTCCCAGCTCTGTGGGCCCTTCACTGTGAACCGCTTTGTCTCTGTACATCACTGCTTAGCAGCTGCTATAAACATCGCTGTTATCAACACTGTTTTTTCCTACAGCCAAAACACAGCATCATTCCGGACACTGAAAAAACAATTCCCTCCCATCTAAAACTAATACATCCATAGAGTATTTCTGGGTAGTTTGTGTGCTATTAACTCATTGTAAGATTCTGGTATGCCTTCTGGATTTCAGTTGCTGAATGTTGCTTCAAGGTAACTCGTGCAACTTTGAATACTTGCCTGACATTCCTTTATGTGTTAAAAAATGCCTATTCATTTTGAAAATGCAAATAGGGAAATAAATGTCCATCAAATAATCCCTCTTTTGGAATCTGAGCAGTAAAAATGTATATCTATGCTAGAGCACAGTAGCTTCAGCAGAAGTTATCAGCAGAATGCTAGAAGAAATAAATCACCCGGTTCATCATATGATAGCTACCAGGCTTGTAAAAAGATGAGTGGTTCATCCTCATACACACAATTTCCACCAGTTTGTGAGTAGGCTTTGGAAAGAGTTCTCACTGACTTCTCATTCTGTGGTGTTATAGTGGAGGTTCTCCCTGGCACATTATTCTTGGAAGAAAGGACATTTTGCATCCCTGTTTCAGCTCTGAGTAGTGAACTGTTAGAGGTTATGCACTTTATTCTGAATGTCAATATTCAGCAGCTGAGCTGACAACAGACCTTGCAACTTCGCAGCGTTTCAGCCTTTTGTCTACTGAGCAAATGGTCACAGTACAGTCTCAGTCGGAACACCTTTTTTTTTGATTGTGTGACCACAAATTCTCCTGCAGTATGTTCATCTGAAAGTTGAAGTATCTATAGAATGTAGTAGTTTCTTATGGTGAGGAGATGAAACACTGCATCTACATTCATTTTTGTGCAGTGTACAGCTTCTTACAGTCCAGGTCAGTGGATAAGTTCATTTGCTTACACACTTGTGTGGAAGTAGTACTTGAGACTCATAATGATACTATTCATTTTATAGTGTTAAGGACTAGATAGAGATTTTTTTTCTTTCTTATTTATTAATGAAGTGTATTTCAGTGAAGAATGTTGCTTTTGAGACTTAAACGGTACCATTTCTGAAAAGTATTGTTTAGCAGGAATGAACCATAAAGCAATGCCATTGGTTCTGTCTTGTCATCCTGTCAAGAGCTCTGAATTTCTTTTTTAGTTTTAGGTGATATACTACAAGGGCAGCTCCAAAAGCAATGCTTCCTATTTTATTATGCTGGCCCACCCAGAGGTGGATGTTGGTGGTGTGGCTAAAGATTCCCACCAATATTCCATTGCATTTTGTTGCCATGTGCAGTCTGACAAAACAGCAGCTGTCATGGAAGTCAGTACAAAGCAAAGGTTTGGACATAAACTCTTCTATGCAGAAAATAATTATACCCCTTGACATTCACTGGTGCTTACTGAATGTGTATGGAGACCACACAGTGCACGTAAGCACAGTGAGGTGGTGGGTGGTGCATTTCAGCAGAAGTGAACAGCAGCATGAAAGAGAAGCCACGTTGCAGATGGCCATGGAGATTTTTACAAGAGCAGAATTCAGGCTCTTGTTCATCACTGGTGAAAATGCAGAGCTAATGGTTGTACTATGTTGAAAAATATTGTTTTGTATCTGAGAGTATGCTCTATCAGTATTACTGTGCTGCCCTTTGTATCTGTTGTAGTTTCCATGGAAATAAATAGGAGGCACTACTTTGAGAGCGACCTACGTATATTTACCGGGATGTGAGAGGATGGAGGATAGAGAGAGGTCTTAAGGAAACAGGAGCTCAGTCTGAAGGCATCACTAAGGTGAGTCAGGTTGCTGGTCACTGCCTTCTAATCAAAGGCCCTTTGTTATTATTTCTGTGCTTTTCAGCAAGCCAAGCCAAACAGGCGTTTGTTCAAGATTGATTTATTGTATGTTTTATGTTTATCATCTAGACTTGTGTATTTCAGGTTTTGGTTAGTTTTCCATATAGCAGCCAGCCATGAGAACTTACTTAGACAGAATCCAAACCATCTGTTAAATCTCTACCTCAAAGACCAAAGATTGAACAGCAACTGCTAGTAATTCAGAAAAATACAAATCTAGCCATATAAATGTCATGTCATATAAGTGACATATGAATCTGAGTAGCTTTAAGGAAACATAGTTATTACTTTTTCCTGAAAGCTTGAGGAAAGATAAAATATATCCTCATCTGCTGTTTTAGGTCAGTTTTTACAGAATCAGCTTTTACTGGTTCTGTAAATACACCGTTTATTTCTGTAGAGCTTTACACTCTGAATGTGTCATCATATCTGGTTCCCTGCTGAAAAAAGGCTGATGGAATTGTGTTAGCCACCTGCATACCCCGCTTTTTGAACTCTTGACCACCGTCAGCCAAACCTGTCATTGGCCAAGGGCCCAAAATTGTGAAGTTTCTGGGGTCTGTAGAGGCCTCAGAATGTCACATTTGCACAAATGCCGCAGTTGTGCAGCTGTGCACACACCTGAGATGCTGTGTGTGTGGCAGCTACTTTGTCAGGTAGGTTGGGAAGCAAGAATTGCTGGGACACAACCTCTTTGCTAGTGCAATGACATCCCAACCTTAGAAGTTTTAATGTGAATATAGTTTGAATGGTTCATCCCAAAGAAAATTAAACTAGCAGAATGTCACAGTGGTTTTTTGCAATACTCTTATTTTTAAATAACTAATGTTTTGTAATTTTAAATTAATGTTAGCATCTAGCTTCCTTTTATTAACTGAAGTCACTTGTTTCAACAGTAGTAGTAAATAGAGAAAATTCTGGCAAATGAATCAAATTCTTTTGTCCCATGAGAAAAAAAAAAAAAAGCCAAAAAGATGTAAAGCTTTGTGATACCAGTGTACTTTTCCCAAGTTTGCACATCTCCCTATCAAAACAACACAGTACTGAAAGGAAAATGAAGGAGACTTATCTCTCCAGTCAGAACATCCTGATCAGTTTATGTCATTGCCTATCTCTACTTCCTTAGTAAAGTTGCATAAAATCAGTTAGCATTAAAAAAATGCTAATAAAATCTATTTAAATTTCAGACATTACTTGTATAGAAATATCACAAGCTGGGCATGATTGGGAAGAGGAATGAAGACTGGAAATAATGTATATAGTAATTTTCCTTTATTTTAAGTGTATTTTAATGTAATGAGCATTTGAAATCAGTACAGAGATACTGAGTCACACAAAGGATTGTGCCTCAACTCATCCTAAATTGTACTTTGAGTACTTCTCAGTGCAACTGAGAATCATCCACTGTGCGACTAGAATTATCCACAGCACTAAACTGATAGAATTCGGTTGTGTTTTTGTTTTTGCTTTACTCACAGTGCATGAGTTAATCTGATGATTTTTTTTTTTTTTTTTCTAGCAAGCGTATTTATAATAAACACAGGTTTCCATAAATCTTTCTGGATTTTCAGGCTACATTTGTCTGATAGGAAAATCCATAATTCCAAAGAAAATAGCTATATTCTCTGAATTTAAATTGGGGTGCAGTGGCACATCAAAATGAAATAGGCCGTCTTCTGCTAGTGCTGCCATCATGATAAGTGACAGCAGTGTATGAGGCACAGGAAAGTGTTCAAACAAAACAAACAGGGACATATAGCCCCTAGATATCGAGTAGCAAGCAACACAATAACCAGGGATAAGATAAAAGAGCTAGTTCCAAAAGGGAGAGAAAAAGGAAGATGATGAATGTTGTCAAATCTTTGTTTTATTAAATATTTGAAGGTATTTAATCACAGTGGTGCAATACCAGCGTACTGAGGAAAACAGCGCTATATCAAAATCTTTGCAGTTCCAGGAAACTCTATTAGATAAAGGAAATATAATACAAATGCTGAAGTCAGAACATCACTGATTTGTACCAAATTAGATGCCAACAGTGCTCTAGAGAAAACTTGTTCCTGAGCTAATTTGCTGAAAAACTGTGTTTAACTGAGAATCCTTTGATTAATGGTATTGAACCAACTCAGCATTTGAATAAATGAATGCTTTGTATCTCTCACTGCTCTGTAAGAAAATAAAATTGTGCAGCGTGAAATAGAAGTGCCAGAAGGAAAATGTACATTGTAAAGTGTCACTTCCACCAAAACAAGTAGCACAGCATAAATACAGAAGGGCATTCTCCATAGAGTTGTACAGTCTGTTTAGACTCTCAAAACACAGCCGAGCTTCAGCTTACAAAGTACTGCCTGTGCTGCACAGACACAGCCAGCAAGCCTATACATACCACTATGAAAAATGCCTTAAGACAAACTACACTCTGGCTCCTTAAAAGATGAGGGGAGGGCCCTTTACTGTAAATGTGGATTAATTTAACCAATGGGAAAGAGTAATGATGATAATCGTGAACGTGCATGACAAATGTGGGAATGCAGATGTGGGAAGACATATTCATTTTGGTGGGTAATTTGTCACATATGCAGTAGAGAAGAGTTGTTAAAAGAGATGTTGAGGGAAGGGATGGGAAGAAAAGGAAATACAAAGCTTAACAGTGGAGAAATGCGTAAGTTACAATTTGGCTACAAGATAAGTTGAAATGATTCTTCTTTGTGATTGATGTTGAACACTGAGAAATCCTCCAAACTAAAATAAGGGAGGCAGATTTACTAAGCCTAGTGACAGCAACACAGTGTCAATGAGGACTTCTGTGGAGTATGGGCTTCATCTGCTTTAACCCTAGCCTGAGAAGTGCATGGCAACATAGAGCAGAAGTATTGAGCTGTCAGAGGTAATCTGGTTTGAGTCCTGACACGGGGCATTTTTACAGGTCCCCTGTTGAGACCTGGGGATTATTAGTTAAGATGTAATTCTTAAGCTTATGTGTGTTTCCTGGGTCTAGGTCTGATCTGACATGGTGTGACTTTGATCTATGTGGATTTGAGAGTCTGGATTCTTCAGGATCAAGCACCGAATCTGCAGAAAGTGGTCCATCACTCAGCCTGCAACATAGAGAATAGCAACAAAACGAGCTTAAAGACTGTAACAGAAATTGGAAAAGAAACACAAAGACTTGCCTTCATTTAAACCTTAGAGAAAAGTTTATCTATCTTCAGAGCTTACAGTTTTTTACTATTTATAAACTGATGAAAGATGGCTACATTCTACTGAACCATATAATAATTGTTTACCATCCCAGTACAGTTTGTTTCATAATTTTAACTAATCAGCTAGGATTAGAGGTAATTTAATTTCTAATTAAATACTTATGATCTGACAAGCAGGAAACTGAGATATCCAAAGAGCTAACTCCTTCAAGTAGAAGAACTGCTTTTTCTTGACAAAGAGTTACTTCCAAATAACACTAAACAGAATTGGTTTATATTTAGAATAAATATTTGTTTATTCTTGTTTTGTAGTACATTTATTATCCCAGGCTGATTGGGAACAGCAAAACAACACTTTGAATCATTCACCAAACTGAGACAATTATAAAATATTTTACATGGGTCCCAAAGAGTAGCTAAAATAATTTTTTCCTGGCTGTTCCTGTCATCTTCCTCCATATGCTTTATACACTATTTGTATACACCCTTTCCATTTTTTCAGCAATGCAGGTTTTGCCTTTGTGACAGTAGAAATCAACCATTACCTTTTTTCCATCAGCTTACTCACAGTGAGTGGCAGCCAGCAAAACCTCTCCAACCCAGACTTGTGCTCAGTTCATCAAGAGTTGCTCCTCTACTGGATTTGTCGTTTTTCCATTTTTTCTTTTTTAAGTTTAAGTAAATACCAGCTGAGCAACTTGCTAGCTAAGACTTGTCTGAAAATTCCCTCAGTAAAGCTGGTCCAGAAACTGAAATTCTCTTTTTATAGAAGACACACGAGACAAGCAAGAGCACTGAAAACATTAATTTGTGAGACTTGTGTAGCTTCAGTGATAACAGAAGTGAAAATATTACAGACTAAAACCCTAGCCTCCCTGTTAGTCTACAGAGATTTCCAGTTTATTTCCTCTTTGTGAAATGGTGAGAATTATGTGAAAAGTTTGAATGGGTCCTCTGTCTTATTTTAACAGATAGGAGAGGAGAGGCATGGGGG
>JAOWBP010004700.1:54980206-54995790 GCA_028571105.1 Tragopan temminckii | reverse complement strand
ATGGGGCGGGGGCGGCCCGGCTCCGCCCGCACCCTCGAAGGCTTCCCGCCTTCCCCCCGCCCTCGCCGGGCGGCCGGCCGACGAGGCGGGCCCGGCTGTCCGCTGCCGCTCGGCCTTTTTCGCCCGCTGCCCTTCGGCGCTGCGCTCTCGGGATCGCTGTCTGCGGGCCGTGGGGAAGCGCTCGCGGCCCCGGCTGTCAGTACGCGGCCTGTCAGCCCCGACGGAGATGCGGGATGCGGCGTCCTAGAGGACCGCGCAGCTGAACGACGGCGGGCCTCTTCTTCAGTGTCGGTACTTCAGTATCAGTACCGGTATCAGCACCGCTACTTCAGTATCAGTAATGTTTCTGCTATGGCTTTCTGCAATCATTGCATGAACTCTTCCGTAATCACCAGAAGGGCTTCGCAGCACGCTTGTGGTACAATGAGGTGCATTTGGGGCTCGAATAAAGCATATTAAAATGCATCTAATTATAACAGAAGCGTTAGATAAAGAGGAAAGAGGGAAATAAAGATCTGTAGGGGTTGCATTGTTGTGTCTTTCTAGCAGGGGGGGTGGCTGACCTAGATTCACAAATCCACTTGGTGTGGGTTAAGGTGAAATAACACTCTGGGTCCATAGATACACGTGGAATCACAGAACTGCTTGGGTCCGAAGAGTCCTTAAAGCCCACCCAGTTCCAACCCCGTGCCGTGGGTAGGGCTGCCCCCCACCGGCTCGGGCTGCACAGGGTACATCCGCTCTGGCCTTGAGTACCTCCAGGGATGGGGCAACACAGCTGCTCTGGGCAGCTGTGCCAGCGCCTCACCGCCCTGAGCTTTGTCATCATCTCCTAATAGTATCTTGTCTAAATCACCATTTTGTACATGCCCCTACTTACTGGCCTCAGTTCCTGGACTTCTGGAACTTCCTCTCATTCAATTCCAGAATTGGTTGAGTGACACTAGCCCCCGCTGGGTGTTTCTCAGGCATCGTTCTGAATCCTTGTCTTGCTTCAGTTCCAGGAGCAGCTGAGGCACCAGCTAAATCTAAGGAAGACCAGGCTATTCCCCATGGTTTAACTGTATTTTGAAGCACTGTCCAGGCTCACTGTTCAGTCACATGGGACTTGTGCCTTACATGGATGAAAAGAGCTTAGATGGACTCATCCCTTACATGCATGAAAAGAGCTTGGATGTCTTACCTGTCTCTGGAGAGCATCTTGGAGAGTAGTGACAAGGAGACATGTTGCCTTAACGCCAGGAGAAACAGATGGCCAGCAGTGTTTTTCGTTGTTGTTTTGTTTTATTTTTCCCTGAGAAAAGTTTGTGAAGCAAAGAACAAAGAGGACTACTTGCTGACATTGCAGGAGAGGTGCAGATCTAAGGTGCATGATGTGACACAAGGAGTAAAAACAGAAGCACTGTTCTCTGCTGGGAAGGGCTGCTGGCACCTAGTGCAAGGCTAGAGATGGCTCTTCTGATTGTTTCTGGGGTAGTTTCCTGCATACTGACCTGCACTGGCAGATCCTCCTGCCTACAGGCTGTCAGGTTGGAACATGTAGACCAGGGAAAATAAATATTAGGATTTCAGGGTCTAGCAAAGAAGATACACTGATTCTTGTTTTTAATTAAATACTACAGTCCTGGCTCTGGCACACTTGATATTGATTTCAGTGGTGCACTTATGCTTCTTAGGGTCTCTCTGTCCTTAAACCTGCTGTTGGATTGATACCTCTAGATGTGCCGTCATATACAAAATATAGCACTTTTGAGTTATCTCTCAAAATCTTCTACAGGCTGACTTGCTTTGTGTTTGGCATAAATATCTCACGGAATAATGTATATGCTCCCACTTCTCTTTTATAATGGAATGAGTTTTGAGAACATTTGATTGGCTTTGACAAGTGGTTAGCTTGGACATGGAGATGGACATTTATTCATAATCTTCTTTTCCAGCCTTTTGCTGGAGAGATAGACTAAACTGAGTTTTTCAGAATGAAGTCATAGTTGTAATTTGACAGTAGAAGGAGAAAGCCAATGTTTTTCTCAGGACACTACAAAATAGTGATGATTTTGGTAGTAGGAGAAGCTGGAGAACTTTTGAAACGTCATAGTGCCTTCCTTAGGATTTTGGATTGTGCGTTAATTGTTAGCATTCTTGATTTTTGTACATATTTAATTATATTAATGATATCATTTCAGTACATTCCTTTTGTTGTGATAAACTCTGGAAATAACCCTTTGGCCACTTCCTGTCAGAGAAAAGGACTGTGATTTTTGTTGTTGTTTCCAACAAAACAGAATTATAAGACCTATTCTTGACAGCAAGTTTTGAATGATTGATGAAATCCTTTAAACCTAGAATGCCAGAGCAATTGCTGCAAAATCTAATTGGCCTAAAATCTCTTGGGTGGGAAACAAAGTGTTGTAAAATAGCAGGTCAGCAACAAAAATGAGTAATCTGTTTGTCAGCTCTAACTTCCCTCAGTCAATATCTGCAAGGTTTGTAATTTCTGTTCCATGTGGAGGAGGCCCCAAGTCCTGCTGTGGTAGGGAAGCCTTCTTAGTGCAGGTAGGGGCAGCACCTCTGCAACACTGCTGTTCGTGTGCAAGGACATAGAGGCTGTGATGGGATTGAAAGATAGGCTGTCCCTTCAAGGGTTTATAGTAATGCTCTCTAAAGGTTATTGTAGGTTGACTTTTGCAGTAAAGAGTGTTTGAGACTTATTTCTCTCAGCAGAGTTGAGTTGGTGGTAATGTGGTTCAGACAGTTTAATGACTGTGGGTTTGACTTTCTCCAAAGATTGCTAGGAAGTGAGTAGGTTAACTCCATTGTTTGTATGGAAGATATTCACTGAAATAGATTATTGGTTTTATGAGCAGATTGCAAGGACCTCCGACAGTTTTCTTGGGCAGTTGTGCATCGTAATGAATCTGGGTTAAAGTTAAAAAAAGTAAAAAAAAAAAAAAAAAGCAACTTGACTTCCTTCAGTTCTTGCACCCAGGCTGGACACAAATAGGAGTGTCATGCTTTTCAAACTGCAATTCTGGGAGTCCCAGTGCTCGTGACTTCCTGTTTTTCGGAGTTTTTCATGAAATAATTTCCTAACAGATGAGGAACTGTGTGTCAGTACTTTGTCCTTCTCTCGTTATTGGGCAAATCAATTTACAAGAGACTGTTCTAACTTCAAATTGCTTCTAGAAGAGCGTTCTCTGACAGTATTCACCAAGTGGTGTACTAGGTGCCCAGGGAGTGTATCATATCTGTTCCATTTCAACCTGATCTGGTGGACTGGTGGACAAAAACCTATGAGCTAGCAGTGTGCACTGCAGCCTAGGAAGCCAGTACTCTGTGCTACATTGAAGGATGAGGGGTTGGTTGGGCAAGATAGGAAATTCTTCCCCTGTACTCCATCCTCATGAGACCCAACAGATAGTCTACTGCTGTGTTCAGCTCTGGGGCCTACATCGTAAGACAGTCATGGACCTATTAGGGCAGGTCCAGAGGAGGAACACAAGGATAATCAGAGGGCTGAAGCACCACTCCTGTAAGTATAGGCTGAAAGAGTTGTGGCTGTGCAGCCTAGGAAAGAGAAGGCTCTGGATAGATGTTATTGATGCCTTCTAGTATGGGCCTAGAGGAAAGATGGGGATTCATTATCAGGGAATATAGTGAAAGGACTATATATAATGATTTTAAATTAAAAGAGGATAGATTTAAATGAGGACATTAGGAAGACGAGGTTGGATGGGGCTCTGAGCAAGCTGGTCTAGTCAGAGGTGGAACTATAGGATTCTTAAGATCTCTGTCAATCCAAATCACTGTATGGTCCTATGACTTCACTGTCACACCTGTAAACTTATTGCATTTGTTCTTATCCTGTCAAGAAGTTACAAATAAGTGGGGTTCTCACGGGGGAGCTTTCAGCTCATTACAGCTTGAAAGCCTTTGCATAAAGCATTTAGCAGATTTCTGTGTTGTGCAGATTCCACCCACAGCCTCAGCTGATCACTCAGGTTGCATCAATCCTCTGACTGCTGCCACCTGTTTCAAACTAGGTTAAGACTGGGATAAGGGAGACAGTAAATTAGAGCTTGTCAACCTGGAAGATCCAGAATTGTTGGCATTTCAATGTAGTCATATGAAAAAAGCATCCATCGGTAGCACTATATGGGTGCATCCTCCAGCTTGTCTCAGCTTTCTGAAACGGACCAAATTGTTCCAGAGTGCTGTGTTTCCCCCAGGCAGCATCTAAGGTTTTATCGTATTACATACTACATTCTGTGAGTTCTGAGTTGATATTGAGTTAATATTTTCAAATATATCCAGCTCTCACTAGTACCCCAAGAAGCCATCTGCGAGCCAGAGCTTGAGAGCTGCTGAGGTGGAAAGTTTGCAGGTTATGGAGAATAGGATTTTTATAGCTGCTTATGAAGGAAATCGCACTCATATTTATGTAATACATCATTTTAAGCTGTCTGAATTGTTGCTGTGCAATGCTAGCACAAGTCTGAAAGGTGAGAACCTAGAGTGTCTCAGAAATCCTGTTAGAAATACAAAGTGAGTTCTGGGAATTTAAATAAGTGATGGCCTGCCAGCTGCTTCTCTATCTTCATTCAGATGATTGTGCATCCTCTAAAGGAAACTGTGTCGCTAGCATATTTTAATAAATACATTATAATTTGTTTCTGATCACAGCAGTGATTTTCTTAAGTGCTTTACTTTAAACGATTCTTCATTTAACTGTGGTCAACGCTTATTGAACATCACTTCAGCTTCAGTATCAAAACAAAGATTTAACTTATGCCATCTGGTGGTTAAACGAGGTTTAGCATGGGCTTTGTATCGTTCACTGACAACTGGGGGGCAATAACACGGAGTTCAGGTTGTGATTTTACTTCCCAGCTAAAGTTCAGAGGTGGAATGTCAAAGAACTCCCTCAGCACTCTTGTAGAATACGAGCATTTGTTCGATCCTGACACTGGAACTGAAGAAAAAGGAGATCAGAAAGGGACTACCTGACTGCCAGCATTATGCTGTTAAAACCAGACTCTGTGTACTACTTTTGCAGAATTCCTTCAGAAACGGATAACCTCTGATGAGACTGTAGTCACTGTACTGAGCATCAGAAAGAAAACCTGTGTACATTAAGTAAGTACAAGTCCTGTCTCTATTAAGAGCAACAATACAACTTGCAGTAAATGCAGGTGTTTGCTGAGGACCAGTGTATTTCTCTGCATAGCTGGATTTTCACCTGGACTAGATTCTTGAGCATGCTCATTCTAAAACAAACCCTAATCAAACCATTTATGATTTAAATTATTAGTGTACATGCAGTGTACACAGCTGGATCTGTGCGGGTTTTAATTTGTACATCAGCTGCACTCAAGTTACCTTGCTGAGGGACACTGGCAAGAGATGTTATTTACCTGATAAACTGAAAGGGGATGAAGAAAGAGTAGAAGTAAAGTAATGCAGAAAGTTGGTAAAGAATCTCTGGAGAGCAGGCCCCTGTGCCATACATTAAGTGTCCAGTCTCAGCTGTTTTCAATTCACACAGGGCCTATACAACATGTAAATGTTGATATTCTTGATTATTTGCAGTTAGCTCAGTATGAGTCTAATCTCTGACAGCATGTATTCTGGTGAAGTTCAGCACTTGGGGCAAGTCTTGTGAGGATGCCTCAGATCCTCACTTCAGATGCTTGGCTTCGGGATGTGTAAGCAGTGAGAATGATGCATGTCACATTAATCTTACCTCCATCCCATCAAAATATTAGATGCAGATTTTTTTCAGAGATACTTTTTTTAAAACTTGTACATCGTTTCTAAAATGCCTTGCATTTGCGTAAAAACAACAATGTAGTCTTTTAAAACAGTGGGAAAATTATTCTACCCAATGCCTGGAAAATAACTGAGTTTACCAATGAGTGAGTGGAACTCTACTTACGAAAAGAGGAGACTCCCTGAGACTCCAGAGGAAGTGTAAAGCCTATCTATTCTGGATAGAATATTAATGAATTTGTAATAGCTTTTCTGTATCCAAAATGGATTTCCCCAAGAAGGGCTCCAGTAATCCAGAGTTCTGGACAGAGGTGACAGCCTCACCCCAAATCTGAGAATAACTTCTGCTTTGCAGAGAAACATTAGTATAGAATATAATCTTGTTGAATTACTGCTGCATTGCTCTGATCGACTGGGATGGAAGCTCTGGTAGAAATTATGGAAAATTAGTTTGATACAAAGTGTGAAGCTTTTCTGTAGAACACAAGGGTGATCTCAGAATCATCTGCAATTAAATTAAAGTAATTGTGAAGTCAATTGCTTTAAGATTGTACAAAAACTAAGCACCCTGAAATGGTCTTCCAAATGTAGAGTGTGAGAGTAAGTCACGAGAAGATGCTTTGAGAATAAAAGCATGTTAGAAAAGAAGGGAACCTAGGTCAAAAAGAAAATGTGCTGAAATTCATGATAGTCACTGGTAGAAAAACGGGCCAGAAGCCACTCATAAATAAATCACACTGTTATCATAGAAAGGATAAACTTCTTGATAGATTCTGCAAGCATTAATATACTAGGAATAAATGCTGTAAAATGTTCAGAGTAATTAATTCCACAAACACTGAACTAGTTTTTCACTGACTGGGAACTTGCAGTCTAGGGTTGAACCTGATTAGATCCGCGCTGCTGCAAATGCACACCTTTAAGTGGAGCTGTTGTCATTTCAGCCAGCTGAGGCATGCTGTCACTTTTCACTTTTACAGACTGTTCAGATGGCACTTTTCCCCTGCAGTGAGAGACTCACTTTGTAGACTTATGCGCAAGAATTGGGAAGTGCAGAGCACTTGAGGAACAAATGAGGAGGACAAGAGCTGTCTTTCCCAGTGCCTTGGCACACCAGCACCACTGAAACGGCTCAAGACTTTGGTGAGTGGACAGGACAGTGCTCTTCTTTGTGTATCCATGGTTGCTAATTTCTGAGGGGAAAGGAAAAAAAACCATCTGCACATGTCTTTTAACCTTAGTAAAGGCTCTGCGTTAACATTTTTTCTTTGGGCTCACTGTGGATAATACTAAATGGAGCATTTACAGTCTTATTCTAATAACAGTTAAGAGCTACTACATTATTAATGAAAGATACAAAGACAGCAGCACAAAGCAAGTATTTCATTTTCTTTAAGTGTCACTCATCTATGTGCATATTTAGTCCATCTGCTGTCATTAATTTCAGTGCTCATATAGCCCTTGTTTACAAAGTATAATTTTTACTATCAGACCAATTACACAGTCACAGCAGAAGGCACTAGAGGTTTTCTTCCAGAACAGGCAGAAATAAAGCCAGGAAATGCTAGGATCTTGCTTTTATCTTCTGCAGACGGAAGAGGAGGAGGAAAAGGGAGCATCCGGAAATAAATCACGCTAATCTCTCTGATGTATGGAGGGTGATAGAAAAGCAGATTTTCATCCTCTTTCTTAGTGCAACATTTAGGTGCCACCAAAGTGAATGATCCTCTGCTACTGCTCTGTGAGCCTCCATTGTTGTTTGCTTGTTCAGTGAACAGATTGCTTCATTTTTCACAGCTGTGACTGTGCAGAAAACAACCAACTCAATGGGACTTACTATGAAATGTTAATTTGAATGCTGCCAAGCTCTGAAGGCTTAATTTCAAACAGTGCAATCCCATTCACCTCGATTTTTCTAGTGCAATATCTTCATTGACAAAACCACTGAAAATCTATTGTATTCTGATCACATTTCCTGCGCACAACCAGCTTTAATTCTTTGGTGCTGTCAGTATTTATCAAGGCTGATCCTGTTTTAAATGCCCACTTCCTGAAAGCAGTTCATACTGGAGAGTTTGTAAATGTGTTATTTGGAGAATAATGACTCAACCAGGCTATCCCAGTCTAGAGTCCCATCTGGCTGATACTGCTCCACCCTAAAAATTACACTGGCAGTATTTAGCTTGGTGCATTTGCAAAAAAAAACCTCCTTCAAGCTGCAGACCCTCAGTTCTGGATTAAGCATTCAGATGGAAGTTAACAAAGGAGCATTTGCTACGCCTTAATATAACACCCTCGTTTCAGATTCTCTCTCCTCTGGCTACACTCATAAACCAGCCACCCAAAAATCTCACTCTGAAGCCTGCCTTCTCAACCTAAACATAATGCTAACACAATGAAAAGAGATGTTGAAGGCTGTTTTTGTTTTTGTTTTTGTTTTTCATATGAAACTAATTTAGAAATTGCCTAATTTCATCAACTGCTCAATGTGTATTTGATCTTTAAAGCACTTAGGATCGTAGAATCACAGAATATCCCAAGTTGAAAGAGACCTACAAAGATCATTGAATCCAAACCCTGGCTTCACACAGGACCACCCAGAATCCAAGCCCTGTATCTGTCTGAGAGCATTGCCCAAATGCTTCTTGAATTCAAGCAGCTTGGGGCTGTGCCCACTATGCTTGGAGCCTGTTGATGCCTCTCTGGTGAGAGCTCTCCTATCCTGAATTAGTCCGTGAAATAATGTTCTTGCTAATAGTCAGTGTATGCATCTTACTCTAAATCAAGTCTGGACTGCACTGTGCAGAACTCATTTTAGTGGGATTGAGGAACCTAGAAGAAGGTATGCGAAAAGGACCAAAAAAGGGGGGGAAGAGAGCTTTGGTCTGCTAAAAAATGTTCTGTTTCAGTTATTGAGTGTATGAATCTTTGATTGAGAACTTTTAAGATAAAGTAAGAAATTATTTTACCAGCCAGCACAATGCACGCTCATGTTGGTCAATCTAGAGTGTGCTACAATTTAAGACAACATTATCAGCTACACAGATTCCTCACGATTCATCTCAGAAAAATCATGTTCAAAACAAAACGTCTTTATTTTCCAGTTCTGGTTGGATTCACAAGTCTTACCAAGCAGAAATAGTAAGCTGCAATTCCACGTGGGTATTTCTGCACACTTGGCAGTACAAAATGCACAGTTAGCTATTCCATTCATAACAATTACTTATGTTCCCTAGGTCCAGAGACAAAACATATTTAAATAAATTCAGCTAACAATCCCCCACAGTAAATATATTAAATGCTAGGTTGTTTAGTTATTTTGGTTGGTTGATTGTTATTGTTTTTCGCAGAGAAGTGCTCGCTGAATTCCGTCAGGAAGTTATTTGTATTAGCACGTATTCCAAACAGAGCAGGAAATAAGATCTTAAATGTTAAAAAGTAGTCAGTCTGTAGCACAAATGCCTTGCTTGTCTCATCATCACATTGGCTTGCAGACCGGGAATAAAACTTTAACCTCCTGACTTTTCTATGCTGTTGCATGCTTTTTTCTATGATATATCTTATCATTTAAAAGTAGCCATTTTGTAAGAAGAACCAGAGATGTTCCTGAAAAAGCAAGAAATGTAAATGTTAAAATATGGCATGAGTTCTGCAGTTCTGTCTGCCTGTGATATATGCCCCTACAGTTTTGGTAGACTCTTTAATCAGGCTGATTATAATGATTTACTTTTTTTAATTAAGCTGAATTATGTAATCTCAGTAGGATTTTCCCCACAGAAGGTGGGTGTGTATCAGCTGAAGCAAATAGCACTTCTTTCTGATTTAAGTCACTATATCTGTATGTGGAGTGCTGTATATGAGGTATATATGTGAAAAATAATTCTACAAGAGGACAGACAAAATGTTTAACATATACCTGAAAAGCTGCAATCTCTTAATTTGGCTTTGTAAAGACTACAATAAAAAATGGATACCAACTGTCTTACCAGCATAAACTGAAACTGTGCCCAAAGTTACCACATCTGTGCTTTTGCTTCTCCTGCTCATGGACAGTTAGTTTATTTCTAGTGTGGTTAGTGTAATTGCCTTAAAAGCTTTCTTGTCTAGAAGACAAGCTACTATAAAGCAAAAAGAGAACTAATTAGATACTAGCTATGTACTGGTAGTCCTTTCTAGTGTAGATCTGAGAGCTGCATTTCCATTTTGCTTGCCATTGCAGTCCGTAGAGTGCATGAAGGAATGTTTTCCTGATCTCTCCAGTTGTGGGGTTTTTTTTTGCACTTGGTCCCTGTGAAGTGTATGGGGATAGAAAATGTCACTGTCCTCAGACAGTATTAAATTTGCTATCTCATTTAAATGATCAGGATTTGCTTTTGTTTCAGACATCACCAACTGAAAGTATGGAGAGGTGAAGAAGCTACAAATCTGAAACTTCTCTTGCCTAGAAATTACAAAACCATTTGAGCTGGAAAACACCCTGAAAAGTCACCCAGTCCACCTCCCCTGAAATGAACAGGTACAGCCACAGCTCCATCAGGTGCTCAGAGCCTTGTCCAGCCTGACCCTGAGTGCCTCCAGGATTGAGGCTTCCACCACCTTTCTGGGCAGCCTGTGCCAGTGTCTAACCATCCTTATAAAAAGCTCCAGTCTTAATCTCTCTCCTAGTTTGAAACCATTTCCCCTTGTCCTGTCACAGCAGACTCTGCTGTTAGAGAGTTACATTCCCCCCTCAGATACTGAAAGGCTGCTCTCAGGTCTCTGCAGAGACAGAACTTCCTATGTTTCAGTTTGTGCCCACTGACTCTTGTCCTGTCACTGGACAATTCAGAAAAGAGTTTGTCTGTTTCCTTTGCACCCTTCCCCCAGCCAGCTCATACATAATTCCAAATGTTGACGTGCTTATTAATGTAATGCAAAGCAGATCAGACCAAACCTAAAACCCCATAGCTCTTCCTTCCTGCTGGCTTGCCGGAGGAAAATAGATTCAAAGCTCTGTATTTAAAACTCTTTGTCTGAAGAAGCTGCAGATTAAACATTACCTCCACCTGCACAAATACTTCATGTTATGCATTTCAGTGGTTGGGAAAGAAATTCAGAAAACAAAACTGCAATGCAACAGATCCAGTTAAACTCATGTGTCAGACCACCCAGCTATCAACAATCCTTTTGGTGACTGTTGATGGTTCTATACACCCTTCTTTTCCATCCTCTAACCCTCATGAACAAGTGGCATCTCTTCTTCATGGAGCCCCAGAGGAGAGAGGAGGTTCAGGTTGGGTATTTGGAAAAGATTCTTGCCCGAGAAGGTGGTTGGGCACTGGAATAGGCTCCCCAGGGAAGCACCCAGCCTGTCCTAGTTAGAGAATGCTCTCAGAGTTTGGACAGTGCTCTCAGCCATAGGGTTTCAATATTGGGTGATCCTGCGTGGGGCCAGAAGTTGGACTCGATGATACTTGTGTATCCCTTCCAACTCAGACTGTTCTGTGATTCCATCATTAAGCTTAGAAGGACTTTTGCTTACAAGTCCTCTGTGAGGCAGATGCACCACTGGACATCACACCTCACCAATACGTAAAGAAAACTTCACAGAGAAATAGAAATTTGATAAGCACGGCTGACATTTGGGATGCTTGTAGTCCCTACCTCTGTTCTGTGAGTGGAAGAAGGTGTTTGAATCTCTCCCAGTAAACAATGAAATGGGAAAGCCAAGAGAATTCATGTTTTTTCAAGAAGTTCCTTCTACCTATTTAGGGTTGCTGCATTTGGTCCTGCTTCTTCATCAAAAGTTATAATCACAAGGACTGGCAATCTTGACTCTCTTTGCTGTCAAACGCATTCATGCGATCTTCCCTGTGCCTGGCTCTCCCCTGGTTATTTATTGTCAGTTCTTTGAAGATTGCTTACAGTTTTGCTTCATAAAACGTGAACCTGCTTCATAAAAGAGTTGGGTAACTGGATTTCATTGTTCTGACTGTCAAGAAAGCACTGATACAGTTTATTATTTAAAGAATAAAATTACAATTTCATGTTGACAGAACATCAGATTTATCTAATCCTACTATAAAATGGGAGTAATGTACCAGAACCTGCAATTCTGAGTTGTATTCAAAGGCCTTCTACCTGCTGAAATGCTTCCTCTCACTGGATATGAAGAGTTGAATGAGGTTACAGGAGGTTCAGGAGATCTAGCTGCAAAGCTGGAACGATTTACAGAATACACCTCTACCAAGCCAAGAGTCTTAGAAAAATGAAGGATTTTTTTCTTGACCAGACCTAAAGTTTTATCACTGGAGCTTTTTGGCATTATAGAATGCTAAGTACTGCAAAATGCTTTCCTGAGTATTAAAGAAAGTGCAAGATATTTGCAGAAGAATTACATTTGGATTTTTTTTTGCTAATCTTGTCAAAACATGGGAAATTGACACTTTTAGAGTGTCGCTCCTTTTCATTTGTGTGTAGCACTTCTTTAATTAAAGAAAAAAAAGTACAGCAGCTGCTGCTCCAAAAGTAATACCTCCTGCTTTGTTGGCCCACGACATCAGAAGCTGACGTTGGAGATGAGGCAGCAGAGGCTGAACCTTCCCACCAATATCCCATTTCATGTTGTTGTTCTGTGACAGATGGCAGCAAAGGGGCAGTCTGACAGAATGGTGTCTGGCATGGAAGTGTGGACGGAGCAAAGTTGTGTCATTGCATTCCTTCATGCAGAAAAAATGGCACCCACTGACATTCATCAATGCTTGCTGAACATTTATGGAGTCCAAACAGTAAATGTGAGCATAGTGAGGGGCTGGGCTGTGTGTTTCAGCAGTGGTGACAGCAGTGTGAAATACAAGCCATGTTCCAGACAGCCATGTACAGCTGTCATACCACAAAATGAAGAGTGTCCTGATCAGTTCATCCACATCATTCAGCTAATGTAGAAAAAAAGGTTTTTTTGTAGCTGAGAATTTGCTCTATCAAATAGTATTATTGTGCTCTTTGTATCTGTTGTTGTTTCCATGGAAATAAATATAAATATGAAACGCGCTGCTGCTTGAAACCTGTTCTAGCAGAACTGCAGGAGATGAGCAGTACCACAACTGAAATTATAAGTGTGACCTTGACTGATAGCATCCATTTTCCATGCTTTGCTATGATCCAGCGACCTCAGACAAACTGTTTCTGGCTAGGTTTTTGCTTTGACATTTCTGAAGCAAGCAACTGCCTTCATTCTTGTAGCTGCATAGATCCCCACAATCTTCCGAGTGTGGACAGTTGTGCTAGCCGCATACAACTCCGTCTTCTCTGGCTCAGGAAAACTGCTGTTTCTTCCTCTAAAAGAGTTTGGATACCAGTTTTTATTTATCTATTTATTTATTTAATAGAGATCAGTATATGCCTTGCTTATAAAGGACACCCTGATAGCAAATTAAAAATTAAAAAAAAAAAAAAGAGCTGTAATTGCCTTCATCTACTTCATTATTCTCTTTCCGGATGAGGATCCTAAGTGCAAATATAAAGGTGACAGAAATTTTGCAGTTAAACACTGCAGTTCAGAGGATCAAGCTCTGAGTCAGGAGCTGATAACAGATCCCTCTAGAGAGCTATCATATTCATCAGTGTGACAGCTCTGCTAATAATTCCTTGCCTTACTCTTCTCAGCTGTTGAGGACCGTGTCCTTTTGGTACATGTGAAAGGGAAAGAATGGCTGTTCGTCAAATGCTGCCACGTTCCATGGCTGCTGGCAGCAGAGGTGGAAACAGACGTGGCTGAAGACAATTAAACGGTTTAGGTTGTTTTGACTGGTTAGGCTGGCTTCTCAGGAAACAGAATGGAAGTTTAAACACAACAGATGTAAGTCATAAATACCTTCGTGTTACAGCATTTAAATATGCATCTGAGGAGTTTGACATGAAAAAATATCCAAAATCTTACTTGATCATTTAAATATTTAGATACAAACTGGCATTCTACAGGTGGCTTCTAGCACAGAAACTGAAAATCCTGCAGTGGTAACATATTTGAATTGCTGTTCCCTAAATGGATTTCCACATTTCTATAAAAAGATGTATTAATTACCTCCCCAAGCTTTTGAGTCGGGGCCAAGTTCTGATGCAGCTCAGTGTTATTTCCCTGATCACAGGAAAGAGTTGTTCACAGGAGCTTCAGCTTCCCAACTCTTCAGTCTCTGTCCTTTGATCGGTACAATAGACTGTCCAAGTGCAAAATCCATGGGAAAGAGAAAGGCAGGACAGGCTAATGGAATGGGAGAGGCGGGATGCTTTCTAGACAAGTTCTTGAAGAAAAAAAAAAAAAGAGAGAAGAGGTCTCTATAAGTAGGTGGGAGTATGATGACGTGGGTTAAGCAAATAGGGAAGGGGTTTTCCTTCCTGAATGAGGAACAAAGTCCCAAAGAACAAACCTGGCAAACAGCACATCTAAATTCCATCTAAAAAAAAATGCTACTTCTAATCTAAATGCAACTTTTTTGTGTTTTTTTTTTTTTAAATGAATGTTGGAATTGCTGTCAAAGATTAACTTTCCGATACAGTCAAATTCAGCTTGTTTTAAAGCACAGAAATACAGTAAGAAGAAGTCGAGGCATGCAGATGTCAGGGTGCACAGACTCTGTTAGTCTTGGTTCCCCTTCTCCATGTTCAACTGGAATTCAATCGTATCTGTAGTCTCTCTGAACTCAAGTGGCCTGTGTGAATGTCTGGTATACGCAGAGATAAAACCTGAGGAATTACATTAGCTGATAGCAGATGACAACATAGCCATACTCCTGTAAGAGATAGTGCTTGCATGTGTACTGAGCTCCATTCAGATTTCAAATGGCTGAGCGTAACATTCTGAAAAACAGGATCCCAGGATCATCCAGGCTGGAAGAGATCTCAGGTCACCTACTCTATTTTGGGACCTTGCAAATGAGGTCAAACCAGTTTGCCCGTGGCTTGACCAGTCACGTCTTGAAAACTTCCAAAAACAGGGCATGAGCTCTGCAGATAACCCGCTTCTCTGCCGGAATGTCTTCACAGCGGGAAAGTTTGTCCTTATACCCAGATTGCGGGCCCCTTGTTTGAAATTAGCCCTATTTTCTCTTGTCCTCCCTGCACGCATCGCTGTAAAGAGCCTTGCTAAATCTCCTCAGAAGCCTCACTATAGATAGGGAACTGCATGAGGACCCTTCGAAGGGTGAGCAGTTCCTGTTCCTTCACCTTTCCCCCCGGGATAAGTGCTCCAGCCCCAACCGCCTGGTGGTTCTCCACTGAACTTACTCCAGATTGTCAGTGCTCTTCCCCTTCTCCATGCTGCACAGCCCCAGCTCTCAGCCTGTCCTCATACAGGAGCTCTTCCATCTGTGGATCATCTCTGTGGCCCTTCTCTGGACACGCTCCAACAGCTCCATGTCTCTCCTGCTCCCCATGCAACGCTCCAGGTCAGCTCTCACCAGCGCAGAGCAGAGGGTCAGGATCTCCTCCCTCGCCCTGCTGGCCACACTTCTTTTGATGCAGCCCAAGGTATGGTTGGCTTTCCGGGCTGCGAGGGACACTGCTGGCTCATGCCCAGCTGCCGTGCACCAGGACCTTTTTGGCAGGGCTGTGCTCCATCCTGGCTGGTATCAGTAGCAGGGCTTGTCATTCCCAGTTGCAACACCTCGTTCTTGGATATTTTGAACCTCACGAGCTTCTCCGGAGCCCGCTCAAACCTGCAATCGAAAAAGAAACGTTTCAAGGCAGGGAAGAAGAGCAACGCGTGGGTAAGCCCCGCTGCGCGGCTCGTCCAGCTCCCCGGCAGGTCCCGCTGCAGGCGCCGCCCGGCGGCCGGCAGGGGG
>JAOWBP010004700.1:54963710-54980106 GCA_028571105.1 Tragopan temminckii | reverse complement strand
ATGTTCAGTAGGTTGAAGCAGGTTGTTGGGTTTTTTTCCCCCAGAATATGCATACATCATGGAAAGAAGCCGATGCTGCATTATGGATGGATTTGAGGGAGTGCAGGAGTGGAAGAAGGTGAGAGGAAGATTCATTTACCAATTTACAAACCTCATGCAACTGAAAAGAAACAGAGACAATACTCATCTATATACTCAGAGGAACTCAGCATAAATGCAGAACAGTGAAATCTAGTAAATTCAATAATCCTAATCCATGACCTATGAATGTAACTGTTATGTGGCTTCTGTAAGGCTGCTTTTGGATACAACTGCTCTGCAGACTTAAAGCAAATTTTTTATAACTCAGCTAGAGAGAAAGGAGTATTAAAAGCAGTAAAAAAGGGAATAAAGCTTGCTTGTAAACTTGTTGCCTCCATACTCCTTTTTTTAAGGTTTGCAACAGCCAACAGACAAAAATGAGCATCTAGGAAACCAGCACTTTTTTTTTTTTTTTTTTTTTTTTTTTTTTTCTAAATTGAAGCTCTGCTAGTTTTCTAAACGTCTTCAAAAGTTGAGCTGTACTGGACCCCCATCCAGTGGCCATCCTTTGGGGAAATGCAAACCAGGAGGTACAACAGGCAAGACACATTACAGTCCTGAAGAATAAAATAAAGTAACAGCTTAGCAGCACAGGGCTTACCACAGAAGAACTGAAATCTCTGCTTCTGTACAAAGGTACAGGACAAAGGTTCAAAGTAATGTGGACTTTCATGTCAAAAGCCCTATTAAAAACAGTTAGAAGTTACTGTTTCACCCGAAAATTTACTTTCCACATTTATCAGGGACACACTTACATATGGGTATTACCACCACTGCAATAAGAGGGCCCAGTTTCAGAATCCACCAGGTAGGAATCTCAACTGACATTTTTGGGGAAAAGTAGACATTCATTTTTTTAAAAGTCTTTAAAAATATACACTTGGAGTAATAGTGATTTAGAACAGAAAGCAACGATGGGGCTTATAAAAGAGGGCTGAGAAGTGTAAAATATTAAAAGCTAGAGTCTCTCCAAAAATAAATTCAAAAAGAAAACTAGGAAAAAAAAACAGAAACCAGGAATATCTCTTATTCCAAATTTCTTCATTTGCATGCAAACATATCCATCTTACTTCCTCTCCTTTTTTGGGGAACTTCACGAAGATATTTATTTCTGCGTCTCGGAGGTACTTTATCTACGCTTTTATTACAAGCATTTGCCTCCCCAAGAGCAGTCTGCATAACAATATCCAGGAAAGCTGAACATAGTCTCTCCTAGCATTTCACTGCTATTATTTCTTTCAGCTCATTCTCTATATTCCAAGCTGAGTACTCCTGCAGTTTCAAAAACCCGTCCTGCTAGCTGTGGAGAGTATCAGACTCACGTGAAATCTTGCAGAATAACTCGTGCAGGCTTAAATGGCACTTCAACATTCTTGTGTTGCACCACTTTCCAGTTGAGAATATTCTCAACATCTTGCTTCTTCACTAGGAACTCATCACAGTTTCGGATCGCTGCTTCCAAGAGGACTCGAATAGAAAATGGAAGGCGTGCTGCATGGGCAAGAGGTAATAAATAAGAGGTGTATAAACACAATAGAAAAACACAATTTTCTACCTAGAATAATTGAAAATATAGTTTAGATGATCTAACCATTTTCTTCTTCTCAGGAGATGGAGAATGAAAGTGAACTGCAGTATTTGTGCATCTGCTAAACTTTTACTTCAAGACAAAAATATGTAGGCCACTCCAAAAGTAATGCCTCCTAGTTATTTCCACAGAAACTACAACAGACACAAAGAGCACAATAACACTGTTGCAGGAGAAAGTTCTCTTCTCTCTGGTCTGACTGTAGAAACTTGAGCCTTCAGCTTATTCAGCATCATGATGTGGACAGAGTTGATGGTATGTCCAGGTTCCAGGAACTCCAGAAGGATCACCCCTTTCCTATTCCAAAAGCCAGCACACATCACTTTACCTGTTGAGGGCTGCATCTTGAACTTTTTCTTCTTGGAGCCATTCACACACCCGCCCCTCCGTGGACTGCCATTTTGACTATGGCTTATGAAGGTGACACCACATCTTGTCATCAGTAATATTATCCAGGAAACAGTTACTTTCATCTTCATACTGGTTAAATAGGTCCTGACAGTCTTGCTTACAGTGTTCTTTCCATTCCTGTCTGAGTAATCCTGGGACCTATCTGCCACAAACTTTGTGATATTCCAACACTGCTACCATTATCTCCAATGTATCAGAGCAAATATTCAGCTCCATACACAGCTCCCTGGTTGCAATACACCAATTCGAAATGCTTTTCATTCCACAGTCATGTGACAGTCATGCAAGGCCATTCAGAACATGGCTTGTCTTTCACATCACTGCTGCAACTGCTGAAACACATCACTCACCACCTTGCTGTGCTCACGTCCACCATTTCGTGTCCATAACCGTTCAAAAAGCATCAATGAATGTCAGTGGATTCAGTGTTTTCCACCGGGAGGAATTCAGTGACACACTTTTGCTTCATCTGCACTTCCACACCAGACACCATTCTGTCAGAATGCCCCTCTGCTGCCATTTGTTGCATGACAACATAATGTAAGGAAAATTGGTGGGAAGATTCAACCTCTACTGCCATATCACCAGCATCTGCCCCTGATATCATGAATCAATAAAGTAGGAAGCATTACTTTTGGCTTAGTCTTTGTACATGTGAGATGCTACCAAAGATTAGAATAGCCTTGACAGCCCTACCGTAAGTAATGGGTATGAAGAAAAGATAAAAGCTTATCTGCAATAATGGATGTTTGAGATCCCCTCTTTAAATATTTCAATAAAAAAAAAAAACCCTGAGAAGTCTGTTGTAACGTTCTATCCAGGGTCCCAGAGACACAGAAGTCATCTAATCACTTAGAATCACTTGCACTTGTGGCTTTTTTGTTGGTTGGTAACTCACCACCACCGCCACAGTCAGTTGGTATGTTACTCCATCTCTCTGCTGGACTGTGAGAATTTCACCCTTTCTTTTTTTTTCTCTTTACAGAACATGGAGCTTATTCCTCTTGGGATTTTGAAATAAGACAACTACTAATAACATACATGCATTTGCCTGTTTCTTAAGACTCATCTCTGCTTTCCAAAGACCAGGTCCACAGTTCATTCATTCCTCATTTACACAGTATCTGAGCTTGCAGTGGATATGCATTTAACATTCAAACACAATGTTTCTTCTCTTCCAAGCTTGTTTCCTGAATTCTTCTTAATCACTTGTTTTCTCTTTGAAAGAAGAGAAACACTACACACAGGCAGCTATAAGCTATAGATACTGGCTTTCTTTGTCAGCAGCACGGGTTGTAAGGTTTTTACCAGTGACACACAGAAGTTGCCTAAGAATATTCAGGAAGCGTCAGTGAGAAAAAGCATCTTCAGAAACAATTCTCACTTCTATTCATTCTTCCTTTTATATTTGAACAATCTTTCTGGATGATTTAGCTATATCAGAGTCAGGTCATTTCCAGTCTTTCACAGCTGTGGAGTGAAAACTTAGATCTGGCTAGCCCTCCTTATTCATTTTGGAAAAACACAACTGCAACATGCAGTTTGCATGCACAACATGATGAGAAAAATAACACTATCAACTTGTTGGTACTTCTGTAATTCTAAGTTTCCAGAAATAAATTCTGCTTTTTTGTTTTCAAGAAATATCTTCTGAATTCATTATTCTCTCTGTGACTGTACAGTCACAGATTCATTATCATCCAATATTGCAGCGTCTCTGGTACTGATCATCAAAGCAAATCAAATGCTTTCCCTATGTTGTCAACGTACCATATCTCGCATCTTCCAATTTGCTCAGATTAAAGAACTTCTTCAGAGGCTGCTTAGCATCTAGTGGCTCCACAATCTGTACAAAAGGGTTGCTCATGGTTATTAAAGACACCTCGAGTCCCTGAAATACAAAAGAAAAATAATTAGCACTATTTTCACATTATCTGTCCCATGTGCAAAAGACACACTCCTCCCCCCCAAAAAATACCTGTTCCATATATGTGCAAAGCCTATGCAAGACACAAAGGCACAGCACAACCTGTATTAGTAGTGCCCTTTCCCTACAATCCGCTTGTAATATGTCCTCAGAGATAAAAGGTGTGCAGGAAGATAAGAGCATTGTAAAAATTTAAGAGGCATCACATGACTTACAAAACAAGCTCAATGTCTGCACTGACACTGCTTGCACTACTGTCTTCTTCAGGCTACTTCTGGACAGCCCTCTGAGCCCCTGTGATTCAGTAACTACAACAGTGCAATCTTGTTCCTGAAGTGGCAGTAGTCGAAAGCTAAACAGACAAGTCATTTGCATTCAAAATTAAAAATTAGCATAATTCAACTAAACAGAAACATGATGATCTTATTTAAGCTAGAAAGAGTTACACAGTAAGATTACCAACCTTATCTGAATATTTGAGAAAGGAGGAGTCCTCTTGCCATCAGCAAGATTTGAGTCCCCACAAAAAGAAAATTAAGGCTGACTCCAGTGTAAACATCCTGAGATGGTTTTTGTGGCTACCCTAGCAGTTCAATGGGCAGAATATTCCACTAGGATATAGGACTTTTAACACTCACTTACATGAGTTAAAGTGTCCATGAATATTTCCAACATCAAGGCCAATGAACACAAAATGGCCTGAATTCACACTGGAAACATCTCTCCATCTTCAGAAGAGCTTAGGTGCATGTGAACTGCCTTCTGAAACAGTTCCTAGGACGCTAACACCTGAATTCTATCCAAAGCTCTTTTGGGAACACTCCTTTAGGCTAACATATGCCTGGGAACAAGTCATTGATTTGAGAAAAAAAAAAGACTGTTTTCCTCCTTTGCCAGGCAACATGATTATCTTTTTCACTAAATATATATATATATATATAACTCAGTTGCTGTTTTCACACATTGCTGTCCCTGTCTTCTTTCAAGTAACATTATCTCCCTGTGTCACAGTTTTTCAAACAACAAAAAAACCAGTATGAAATTCATCACTTTGCCAAGCCTCCAGGAGGCTTGCACAAAGACCAGTACTCGTTAGTAGTAATGTGCTGCATTAATGATTTGTGTTAACGTCAGGCCAAAGGCTGAATTAGTTTATTTCACCCTTTGGATCTCATTGTCTCTTCAGGAAATACAAATACACAGAGAATTATGGAATCATTTGAGTTGAAAGGGACCTTTAAAGGTAACCCAGTCCAATTCCTCTGCAATGAGCATGGACACCTACAGCTCCATCAGAGCCTGATCTAGCCTGACCCTGAGTGTCTCCAGGGATGGAGATCTCTGGGCAACCTGTTCCAGTGCTTCACCGCTCCTACCAGAACAAACTTTTTCCTTATATCCAATGTAAATCTCTCCTCCTTTAGTTTGAAATCATTTCCCCTTGTCCTGTCACAGCAGACCCTGCTAAAGAGTCTGTCTCTTTCTTGTAGTTCCTTCATAGATGCTGAGCAGCCATTCTCAGTCTCCCCCCAGATCCCTGTCTTCTCCAGGCTCTCAGCCTGTCCTTGCAAGACGTGTTCCATCTCTTGTGTAGGATTCTGAAGGCACTCCAGCACAAATCACATCTCACAAATGTTCAAGTTAACAACAGTTAGGGGTGAGACAGATGGAGAGAGAGGGAAAAATGAAGATCTGGGGAATAAAGAAATTTAAGAAAGGAAAATGCCCAGTATTCTGCCACACAAAACACGGGAAACTTCTAAACAACGTCCAAGGAAGTTTGAAAGGTAAGGAAATTAACAGATTGCAACCATCAAAACAATTGAAGTTAAAATGAGGCACTGCTTACTAAAGACTACAAATCTATACTTGGAAATTCACAGAAGCTTCCCTCAGGGGAAAAAAAAAAAAAAAAAAAAAGCTTACTCCATAGCATTCACAGACAACTTACCTTGATTTCTTTGCAATATATTTTTTTGTCCTTGTATAAGGGCAAAGACCATTTACTTTTTGCACTAGAGCCTGTACTGTCCTAAAATTCCAGCTGCTACTGACGTATCACCTCTCACATTCCCAACTACAAGTCATTTTCTGAGATTCCTTTTCCCAGTTTTGCAGATACTAGTCCCTCACACAATCTCATCAAATTTTGGTCGTCCTCTTCTTTGGTAAATATGACTCACACAGCTATTCCTCTTCTAAAGCAACCTCAATGCTTCTTGGACGGAGCACGATTGAAATGAACTGCTTCCTTTCTCTGACTGCAAGTTATGATCCTAATGAGTTTTATTTTTTGCCTTCCAAGATGAGAATTTTATTTTATAGAATACTCATTTCTTGTGGAAAAGCTTGACAGATAAAGCAGGAGATCATTAGTTCAATATGACCATATGACTCCACCGTACTCAGCTGACATACTTTTATCTAAGCAGAAATTGCACCAGGAACATTTCTCATTTAAGCCAATGTCTTGGCAACTACAGAGGCAATTCAATCACACATTATTGACTTGTTACCATATCTTTGCCATCATCAGCTAGCTAAACAAAGGTGCCAAACTGTGAGGTTGCCAAGGTTCACATGCATGTTCTCTTATCCTGCCTGGTCAAAGTGACACAAACAAATCTTACAATCTTGTAAGCTCCATGGAGCCCCAAGCAAGAATTAAAGTACAGAGAATAACTACCAAATTCTTAACAACACTGCTGCAAATTTCACAGCACAAATCCATGAACAGTCTACTATTATTTCCAAATAAATTATAAACAAAATGGTCAAAGCACTGCACTCAAGTTGCTGACCTGCCTAAAAGTTGTGAGGAAACAATACTCCACAGGTTAAGTCCACTAAAAAAAAATCACACAATAACATAATGAATCCTAGAATGGCTTGACTTGGAAGGGACTTTAAAGATCATGTAGTTACAACACCCTTCTGTGGGCAAGGCTGCCACCCTACTGGGTCAAGCTGCCCAGGGCCCATCCAGCCTGGTTTTGAACACCTTCAGGGACGGGGCACCACAGCTTCTCTGGGCAGCTGTGCCAGGGCCTCACCACCCTCTGAGCAAAGAGTTTCCTCCTAACATCTAATCTAAACCACCTTTTTCGGTTTACGGTTCCTTCTTGTCCTATCACTATCAGACCCTGTAAAAGAATCAGTCTCTTTCCTGCCTACATGCTCCCTTTAATACTGGAAGGCCACAGCAAGGTCTCCCCAAAGCCTTCTCCAGGAAGAATAAGCCCAGCTACCTCAACCTTTCTTCATAGTAATGTCATAAGCAACTTGCTGATGTTGTACTCGATCACATTACCTAGGTCTCTGATGAAGATACTGAAAACCATAGGGCCCAAGACAGAACACTGGGGGACACCACTCATCACCAACATCCACCTGGACGTAGAGCCATTGACCACAGTCCCCTGGCTGCAACTATCCAGCCAATTCCTGCTCCATCAAATAGTCCATCAAATAGAAATCCATATCCCTCCAATCTAGGGATAAGAATGTGGCGAGGGCCCATACTGAAGGCTTTGCACAAGTCCAAGCAGACGACATCCTTTGTCCACTCATTCCATCACAGAAGGCCACCAGACTGTCTGAAGTAATCACCGCAGTGGATACAGATTAACTTGAGATTGCAACACAGAGTATTTATTCATTTCTTGCCTGCACCAAAATGTAAATACGCAGTGAGGTTAGCCAGCGACTGCTTGCCAAACACTGGCTCAGTATGCAGGGGTCACAATGCACGGGTCACAGCAACAGCTGAACATACAGACTGAAGAAAGCTCTGCTGCCTGATGGCCTCCAAACTGTTTGCACAGAGGTCATGTCTGATATGGGGTTCTGCATGCACACCCTCAGGAAGGCAGAAGTGCAAAGGAAGAGTTTTCTCATGGTAACAGCCACAAGTCACCCACACAAGCCTCCTGGCTCTGGAGGACAGCATTAACTGCTGCCTACACTTAGGTCTCTGACTAGCCAGACTCTAGACACCCATTCCCCCACCTCTGTACAATTCTGGACACTCTCCTATGATTTCAGTGGCTTCACACAACTGATCTATCTGAGAAAACAGGTCAGAAGGGAAGCAAAACAAGTTTCCCTTCCCACTGCTTTGCAGAGCAAAGGAAAACTATTTTAAACCGAGTTTAGCATCTTTAAGGCTACATAAATGTGCAGTGGACCAGAAAGCTAAGAAAACAGACGATTTTACAGAATCAGATTTCAGAGCACAAGCATGTTAAGAGTGGGGGGCAGATTTCCCATAAAAGTTACAGCAAAAATAATTTCAGGCAAACACAGAGAAAAAGAGAAAGTTAGCAAGAGAAGCTTTTGCGTAGAGAAAAAAGAGAAAGGTTAACGGAAAGTATCATAATAGAGAAAACCACCACAAACCCAATGACTTGCATAAAAACTGCTAGGTCTTCGAAAAGCTTCCTTCTGTCTCACAAAATCCATGCCTTTGTGACTACATACTTGAAGTTGAATCTGGAAGAAGGATGTTTAGCTTTTAAGCACTACCTATACAAATCTGCCATTTTGCTGTACGGTAAATTTCACTTTTTTCAATCATAATCTACTAAAGTAGCAACATTCCTCCCTTTGTACAATTCCTTTCAAATATCATCTGCCAGGACACAAATCCTCATTACTTTAGCCTCTTCAAAGGTTGTATGATTTGTATAAAGTGAACAAGATGAACTACAATTTTACTTCACTGTTTCCTGTGCCAACTAACACAGATTGGCAAACACTGGTACTGTTTAGATTAATGCTGAACATCTCCAAATCTAAACTCCTTCATTACTAATAGTTACCCATTCACAGTGCTATGCCAATGCAGTTGCTCAGCACTGTGTCACTCACCTTCACATCCCATTGGAGTATATTTTGAATTTTCACACAGACTGCACATCAGCTCCTCACAAGAAGTGTTTTCAGGCTTTCTTGTATCCCAGCTCCAGAACACTCTCCCCCGCAGAAGCAGAAGTGCAGAAAGATTCTAAGCATGGAAACCACGAATACCAAAAGGGGAAGATTTATTTGGACTAGGCCATAAGTTTCCAAATATAAAACAAGGAAGCTGCTTTTCATGCACGTAACATTTGCCCTTCCAAGCAGAGAATGAACTCTTAGCTAAAACAGCTGTTCCTTAAACTACCACTGGAAATGATACAGAAGGGTTCATATCTCTCCAGCAACAAAACTTCGTATTGTGATGCTCTAACAAAGCATTCACACTAGCAAAACATGCATACATCATCCTCGCTCTATCTGTATTGAGTCGATCAGTAAACTCAGTATTCACCACCAGAGATCAGACATGTCCTTGCAACAACAGACTAGCAGGAGAATGGGTTGTGACGTACATGCAGATCTCTGTGGTAGACCACACCACTGGATGACCATCTCAGCAATACACTGTCCTGGTTTCAGCAGGACTAGAGTTACTTTTCTTCACAATGGTTGGTATAATGCTGTGTTTTGCATTCAGAAGAAAAACAACATTGATACCATACTGATGTTTTAGTAGTCGCTGAGTGCTGCTTGCACTGAATGAATGCCTTTCCTGCTTCTCATGTTGCCTTGCCAGTGAGGAGCTGGGGCTCCATAAGGAGCTGGAAGGGGGACAGAATCAGTCCAGCTGACCCAAAGGGGTCAAAGGCATGTTCCACACCATATGAATTCATGATGAACCATAAAAAAATGCAGGAAACTGGCTGAGCAGGCAGTCACTTTGCAGGACTGAGCAGGCATTGGTCAGTAGGTGGTAAAAACTTGCATTGTGCATCACTTCTTCTATGTGTATATAGATAGCTAATATTACTACTACTTTTCCTTCCTTTTCTGTCTTATCAAATTGCCTTTATCTCAGCCAAAGAGTTATGCCTTTTTTGCCCCCCCAATTTTCTCCTCCATCCCAGTGCAAGGAAGTGAAAGAACAGCTTGCTGGTGCTCAGCTGCCTGCTGGGGCTAAGCCACAACAAACCACTGTCTCTTTTACTTCATCTTTGGTATCTCAGTTATTGCACAGTGTAGCCAATAACTTTGGCCAGCAGGCCTGTGTGACTGCCGAACAACTCTCCATCAAATTCAAAATGTCACAGATGTCAGCTGAAGTTCTCAGTGACTAGAAGAAGGAAAAAGTCCCTTGCAGTTTTAAGAGGGAAAGGAAGGCCCAGGGAACTACAGGCTGGTAAGCCACACCATTGTGCTTGATAAAATAATGGAAAACATCTTCTTGGAAGCTACGGTAAGGCAACACAGGGATGTTATCTGGGACAACCAGCATGGCTTCACCAAGGTCAGATTGTGTCTCATCTACTTGGAGGCCTCCAGTGATGGACTGACAGCATCAGTGGACAAAGGAAGAGCAACTGATGTCATCTATCTAGACTTGTGCAAAGCCTTCAATGCGATCCCACACCACATCCTTATCTCTAAATTAGAAATGTATGGATTTGGATAGTTATTCAGTGGATAAATAACTGGTTGGATAGTCGCTGCCAGAGGGTTGTGGTCAATGGCTCTATGTCCAGGTAGATACAGGTGATGAGTGGTGTCCCACCTTGGGTGGGACTTTTCAACATCTTAATCAATAATACAGACAGCAGGATCAAGTCTACTCTCAGCAAGTTTTCTGATGACATCAAGATCAGTGCTGCATTCAGCACAACAGATGGAAGGCATGCCATCCAAAGGGACCTAGACAAGCTTGGAAAGTGGATCCACAGGAACTTACTGAGATCCAACGAGGCAACGTGCAAGGTGTTGCACTTGGAACTCACAGAGAGTAACCCTGGGAAAAATGACCTGGGGGTTCCAATGGATGAAATTTATGGTTGGACTGGATGATCTTGTAGGTCTTTTCCAACCTTGGTGTTTCTGTGAAAAGCTTTAAAAGAGCCAACAGTTCACGTTTGTGGCCCAAAAGGCCAACTGTATCATGGGCTGCATCAAAACAAGAGTGTCCAATATAGCAAGGGAGGTGATTGTCTCCCTCTGCTCTGCCCTTGTGAGGCCTTACCTGGAGTAATGCATCCAAACCTAGGACCCGCAGCACAGGATAGACATGGATCTCTTGGAATAAGTACAGAGAAGGGCCACAGGCATAACAGGAGGGCTAGAGCACCTGTCATCTAAGAAAGGTTGAGGGAGCTGGGTTTGTTCTGCCTGGAGAAGGCTTTGACAAGACCTTGCTGTGGTCTTCCAGTACATCTTATAACCTGGAGGGAGAACAACTTTTTACATAGTCTGACTGTGATAGGACAAGGTAGAACAACTAAAGGAGGGGAGATTTTGATTAGATATTAGGAGGAAATTCTTCATCCAGAGGGTGGTGAGGTGATGGAACAGGTTGATCAGAGAAGCTGTGGATGCCCCAAAGCTGGAGGTGTTCAAAGCCAGGCTGGATGGGATCCTGGGAAGCCTGATCTGGTGGCTGGCAACCCTGCTGACAGGAGGGCGTTGGAACTACGTGATCTAAGCTCCTTTCAGAGCTATGCTGTTCTAGGATTCTAGGATCAGCTCATAAAACTAAACACCTAATGGTTTGACTGACTAAAGTAGACATCAATTAGTAAAAGTTATTTTCCCTGGGCAGCTTGTAAATTGACTGTTACCAGTGGGAGGAATGAGTTAGCACAGAATCACCAACTGGGCGGTTTAAAGTGAGCACCTTACAGGACACTAGAGTGGTTAAACCCACCAAACGCAATGGTGGAAGACTTAAACCTGCAAGGATTATGGAAATCCATGAAGAAACTTCCAACTGGGGAAAGAAGAGGTTAGCTGGCAGGACTGTTCTGGGGAAAAGGCAGAAGACATATGGATCACTCACAGCTGCAGCAGAACATACCACCCATGCTCAACCTGATCACATCTGTACCATCTGTACCAACAGCTGTGATAACTGTTCCCTCTCCAGCCAGTACAAGTTATTTACCTTAGTTTTGCCTACTCAGCTGGTTGACATCTTGTGTGCTTATGTGGATGTAAAAATCTGAGAGGAGCTGCTACAGAGCAGCACATTACTGAGTTGTAAATCCATCAAGACAATACTGAGCATGCCACTTCTGACATTAGTAAGAATTACGTATCGCTGAAGAGCACTTCTTAAACCTAGGTTTACTGCTCTCCTCCCTAATAAAAAGTAAGAGTCTGCAATTTACGCAGCTCTACTTATGGTTTCACATTCTGCTCACTAATGACCCTCACTGAAGGCGTTGGCAACTCAACTTTCAGTTTACCTAAGTTACAGATTTCCTACCCATGAATCAAGATCTGGAAGAGGAAGAGCACAGAAAGCATTCTTGCCTGTGTTCACAGAATCACAGAATGGCCAGGGTTGGAAGGGACCACAAGAATCATGAATATCCAACCCCCCTGCCGCATGCAGGGCCACCAACCTCCACATTTAATACTAGACCAAAAAATATGGAATGCTCCACGAATTTGTGTGTCATCCTTGTGCAGGGGCCATTCTAATCTTCTCTATATCATTCCAATTTTAGTATATGTGCTGCCGAAGCGAGTGTTAGAACTGGATGATCTTCAAGGTCATCCCTTAATCCCACACCACCCTGTGGTTCTGTGATCCCTTAGCAGGTCAAGTAGGCAAGAAACTTCAGTCATGTTGGAATTGCAACATGTTTTGTATGTACCTAAGCTGCTTGAAAGAACGTTTTAAGCATGTTGACAGAAGTCTCCATGCTTGATATGGAAGGACAGCCTCTTCAGTATGAGTCAGGGATCTGCAGTAGTAACACTTTGGTAAGTAAATCCATTCACAATTCAAGTGAGTTGGGTGGGGGAGTGGGGGGAGGTGGGAGGAACACAGACAGTTGTGTGGTAGAAAAGAATTAGTTGAAAAATCCCAAGTTGCTTAAAAAAAATGTTTTTGTTATCCTGGCATCTATTAAAAAAAATAGAACACCAAAAACAAACACACAAATAAACAACAACAAAAAAGAAATGGCCCAGTATTTGGATGAAGTTCAACACCACCACTAGAACAAGCAGAGTCTTGTTTTGTACTGTATCTAGCTATAATTACATCTGTATGCACACAGAACAGATGAGTACAACTACAGCTGCAATAAGCACACAGGTTTCTTGTTCTGATTAAAAAAATCTCTTACTGTTTAATACTTGCTCTACCTGTGACGGATAAGGCCACTGTATAAGAACCATGCAGTGCTGCCCTGCTGTAAACTACCAGCAGTGAGACTTGAGTACTGTTAGAGCCTTCAGAAAGAACATGTTTCTCCATCGCACAGTGAAGCCCACAGCTACACAGATTCTTAAAGGAAAGTCCACTAACTTTTTGACAGCTGAGGAACTATTCTGCTGGTATAAACCATGGCATTATTGTGCACTGGAAGAAAACGCAGCAATCTGTAATGGAGTTTATTTAAAACACTCTGCACAACATTTCAGGGAACCCATTTCAACTTCAAGGCTGAAAAGGAACTTTGTCCTGGAACACAAGTGAGACCCTGAACTGCTGACTTTATTGCTTCCTCTTAATATCTAAAACTTTGACTGCAACACTAAAGCACATAGATTTTCAAAGCCATAACATGCAACACTTCAAGCACAGTGGGAAGTGTGTATTCCTATAAATGATATACTTCACTGGCTATTATAAACATTCTGAGGATTTCACTTTGTTAGCAGTGCTGTAGTACATGCACAGGAACTGAAGATTTAGTTCAGAGACCATGTTTGTGAAAGCAAGCCTTCGTCTTTTTACAGAAACTCCAGCTCCAAGCAGGCTGGAAGTTTAGATACGTCCAGTTTCAAGATATTAAACTCCCTCAAGTCATCCCCCTGGAAGGCAACCTCCTCCTCCCTCATTTAACAAAGCACACTTTTTGCTCGAGGGATCGTTGAAGCACTTCCCTTGCACACATCTCACCAGCTTTTGATGATCCAGGCAAGTACACATTATCTATATCTTCAGACAGCCTCCAGAACACAATCTAACCATGTAGTTAACAAAATCCAGATCCTAATTAAGCAGGCAAGAGTGTTAAGGGAATGCTGTGTCAGCAGACTCACCGGTGAGTTAAAACTAGACTTTTTTTTTTCCTGTAGAAAAACAAGCAACATTACACTTAAGAATAAAGGAAAGCTTATTTGAGGTTACAGTATACTCAAAATTGAATCTTTCAATATTTTTTTTTCCCCTTAAAGAGCAACTTTAACCTTTCTCCCACTTCTGTACAAACTTGCTGTTCACTTCCCCTATCTTGGCAGTCCTAGACTATTCATTAATAAAAATGCAGCATGGACTAGTTTTAACAAAGAATTAGCTTTCAGTGTTAGTACAAAAAATATATATACATCCAGGGGCACATGCAGAAGCATGTTCCCAACAATAAGTTAACATGGAAGCACTGCAAGAGAACTAGAAATACAGAGCTCAGTAAGCACCTGGAGAAGTTTAGCCTGAAATTTAGTTTCAGAATGGGGGATTAAAAAAGACATTTTGTTATGGGGGAATAAAAAACATTTTGTTACTGGTTTTGTTTCAAAAGCCTCATGTGAAGGTTGGAAGGATGGCAGCAGAAGAGCATGAGGAGGGAAAACAAATTGGGGATACTGTCAATTAGCCCTCTCCTCAGTACAGAACCACCATTTGAGTTCTGTGAACTTCTTCTGCACCTACTGGAGTCCTTCTGTGTGAACTGTCACTGTTTCAGAACAATCACAAATGCGTAGGTGGAAGGATGAAGAACTGATGAAAGAATTATTAATGTTGTGAAACAAATCTGGCACCATCAGGAAGAAGTCCTAATTTTTCAGATCATGGCAAATTGCACTCTGGAAATACAGCAAGAGATTTCTCATTAATACATCTCCAGCTTAGAATCTCAGCAACTATTTGACTGTTCATGCAGACAAATCCAACTTTCAAACCCTTTGGTTTCAGTCTGCAAGCAGCAGAACAACTGAGTATCTGATAGCATTTCATCAATTCCAACCAGACATTACAAGAGCTTACTAGCCACAATCCCAGAGGAACCAAATGAAGTTTCAACAAAACATCTCTGATCGGCTTTTTCAGAACAGTTTTCCACAAAAACACCAGAAAAAAAAAAAAAAGAAAAAAAAAAAAAAAGTAGAGAGTATTTTGCAAGTTTCTGGAATCCTTGCCCTAAAATTATTCTATGTCCCGATGCCTATGACAACATCCCAAATATCCAGAGTAAATGTTCCTAGCTACAGCTGTAGCTACTCCACAGGCAACACTGAAGGCAATAACCGTGAAAAATTCTTATCTTCTATTCACACAAACAGGGGAAACTGGAGAGAAAGACTCATCTTTACCTTCTCACTGTTTCTATGAGGGATAAAGACCACCCTTCAATTCTAAGCCCTTCAGGAACTTGACACAAATCATAACTGCAGGTAGGGAGAAAATTTCCAGCTATTACACAGCAAAAGCCGACAGTGAGAATACATGTTAAAGAACACTAGCAAAATAAATTTCCTACTACATTTACTACTTAAATATCAGTGATGTTTCTTCTATGGTTTTCTGCAATTACTGCATAAACTCTTCCATAATTACCAGAAGGGCTTTATTAGAAATATCAAAGGGGGGGTGCATCATTCACTGGCTGACACTCAATTCAAAGGAATCAGAGAGGAGGCAAGGGTCCAATTAAAGCATCGTATGACTAGAAATGAAGTTTGAAAGACCTGAAGTCCTTGGTTCAGCACTCGTTGCAACACACCGCTGTAGGAAAGTGTCCAAACTCCTTCACATACCGAAAAGCTCCGTGTGGGAATCTCCTCTGCCTTACACAGCCCAGGATTGGTGAAATACTGACAGTTTTTCAAGCAGCTCCTCACACACATCAAAAACCCAGCGGGCACAAGAGTCAGCCGATTTCCTACTTCACGTGCATTAAACTCTCCCTCTGCCCTTTGAAGAACCAACAATCCCCAGAAGTTTATTAGGACATTCTGATGAAGCACAGCAGCTTTCAAGCCAAGCATTACAAAACAAACATCCCGGTGTTAGTGCTTGTCCCCAGGGTGGTCTTCCTTTACTTTGGTATTACGGACCGGTAAGGAGGCAGTCTGAACAATGGCAGCAGCCCCGCGTGCCCGCAGACACCCATTCGGTTCGGTGACAGAACCCTCCGCTTCAGACCACGTTTCCTGCCGCACCAGAGCCTACCGAACTCCGCATCTCCGCTCTTTGCCCCTTCTCGCGCCTACGCCAGCCTGAGGCGGAAACGAAGCAGCAAGGTACAGCTAACAGACAAGGGAGCGCTGCCGCGCAGTTACGAAACGCAGCAATATAGCGGACAGGCGGCACCTGAAGGCCGGAGCGGATCCGCCCGCAGCCCCGCCGCCCCGGGCAGCCTTCC
>JAOWBP010004700.1:54940471-54957426 GCA_028571105.1 Tragopan temminckii | reverse complement strand
CCACCTCCCTTTTGAGCCCATTCCAGTGCTTAACAACCCTTTCTGTAAAGAAGTGTCTCCTGATATCCAACCTAAACCTCCCCTGGCTCAACTTGAGGCCATTTCCCCTCATCCTGTCACCAGTGAGAAGAGACCAGCCCCGCTCTGCTGTAAGCACCTTTCAGATATTGTAAGAGAGCAATAAGGTCTCCCCTCAGCCTCCTTTTCCCCAGACTGAACAGCCCCAGTTCCGTCAGTCTTTCCTTATAGGCCATATTCTCCAAGCCCATCACCAGCCTTGTTGCCCTTCTTTGGACCTGCTCCAGCACTTCTGTGTCCTTTCTGTACTGAGGTGCCCAAAACTGAACACAGCACTTGAGGTGAGGCCTAACCAGTGCTGAGTACAGGGGCAGGATGACTTCCAGTCCTGCTCACCACTCCATTCCTGATACGAGCCAGGATACCACTGGCCTTTTTTGGCCACCTGGGCATACTGCTGGCTCATATTCAGCCCATCAGTACACCAGGGTCCCTTTCCATCAGGCAGCTTTCCAGCCACTCCTCCCCAAGCCCGTAGGATTGCCTGGGAGAACCCTACCAGTTAACCAGTTATCATTTCTCTGTTTATTGCTTAAACTTATCTCTCTGTCAGTCTTTTGAAACAGTTTAAAAGGTTACTGCTTTTTTTCATTCCAGTTTTTGTTTTACTATGGTTTTTTTTTTCCTGCTCATCTCCTTCCCTGCCTCATTAGTTTCTGTTTCCAAACCTACTTCTGTGTCCACCTTTCATCACTGAATCATATTTTGCTCATTTTCACCACAGTCTGTTTCTGCTGGTACTAACCTGTTCTTCTCTTGCCTTCTAGGTACGAGTTGCTTCAGAAGGAATTAATGGAACAGTTGGTGGAAGCAAAGTAGCTACCAATCTCTATATTGAATTTATGCTTGCTCAGCCTCTCTTCAAAGACATTTTGTGTCGAGATGATTTCAAGGTATGAAAAACTTATTTTCTGCATAGGCATTGTTAATGCAGCACATATTTAAGAAATAAGCACACTGGTTCTTAATAGTATACTTAATGGGAAAAATTCTGCTCGAACAGGCTTGCTCAATTATCTTTATTCCCCCCAAAAAGTAGACAGAGGAGAGTCTTTGGCATTCTTTATTCAAATAAAGGGAGAGTCTACTAGGGGCATTTCCCCTTAGGGTCTCAAAGTGTCAGCAGCCTCCTTTATATTCCTGTCTCCTGACTTGTATGGTCCCTCTTCCTTTCCTCTTTGGCTGAAGTACTTGGAGGTTATAGACTTCCCTGTCTGCCAAATATATGTTTCCCCTGATATATAGCCCCTCCCCCTTTGCATCATGCATCACATGCATCACAACTCCAACTTAATGCTGCTCAGGGTGGAGAATTTAGTATTAATTAGCCTATTAAGCCTGCGCAGTAAGTCCAAAGTTCATAAGTTCAAGTTGTTGATCAACCTTTGTAACTTAGGCTGTATTTGGTGAGTTTACAAAATAAGTACAGACATCAAGCAGAGAGGAATGTGTAAGCTTCTACGCAACTTGTGTGTGAGGACACCTGGTCCACAAGACTCTTTTCTCTCAATACTTCAGTGGCTCAGTAGCAGTTCTGCTCTCTCTGTGCTGACCTAAGATAGGCATTCCTAAACTTTGTTTAGAAATCTGCTGGTGCAAGCAGCAGTAGCAGTTACTGTAAGCAGTGACAGCATCAGTTGTGAAGTCCTGTGGGCTGCACACAGGTGAAGGAAGGAATATGCTTCTAATCTGCAGTTCTTCAGCAAGCATTTACTCTCACTTGGCTGTCAAAGCCTGGGCATCACAATCCGTGCAAAGAATTCTCATGGTCCTTACCTGCTGGTTTAGGTGTTGTGCAGGCTTTGCTGTCATTACAGGTGCAGCGTCAAGTCTGTGAATTGGATGTTTTGTAGGAAAAAAACCAATATATATATATGGGCAGAGTCAAGTTTTTTCTCCTTACTGCACTTAGTGCATAACTCTACTTAAACCTAAACATATATGCTGATTGCTGTCTTCAGATGATGGTGGCAGTTGTGTGCACCATATGGCTTTCTAGTGGGCTTTTGCTAGCCCTTCACTGCATGTAGTTTTTCTGAGGGGAAGAAAAGCTGCTTTTGTTTTTACTACTGTTTTCTTTTCCACACAGTTTTACTTGCAGGGAGTACTATTTTATTCCTCATAAATAACTATTGAAAAGTATTAGTGAAACTTGTGACTCTCAAATCCCACATAGAACCGCAGTGCTGATTCAGTCTTAGTACTTTATTTATTGAGTTTGTATGAAACACAGAGGTAAACCTGACCTGTTACCGTGCAGTTGCAAAAACAAAATATAGATGGAGTTTTATATTGGAAAAATTTGCAGTCCTGCATGACCTCTACAGGCACCAGCACTCATGCATTAGTCCATGGTAGTCTTCTCTGTGCCCTGGCTCCTCTGCATGTCAAATACTTGAGTGAGTGTTTCAAGTTCCTGTGCCAAGAAGATGGAAACAAATGAGTGAGTGTTGGGCCTGTGGCTATGAAAATACTCAGTGCCCACTGTAGTTGTTGCAAACTGATTTCTGTGAGAACTGGCAAAGTGCTGCACTGCACTTTCATTAATGTGTTTATATGTTTCTAAATCACATTTGAGGCTTGTTCCTACATTTAGATCCTGTCCTCTTGCCTACCAGAAAGGCTTTGTCATGACCTCCAAAGGTTGAGTATGGCAGGGGGAACAGCCTGTATTTTTAAAGACTTGCACCTGGCTTACCTTCCACATGTCTTTTTCAATACTGAACCATTGCAGTTCCCTTTGTGTATGTGACAGGAGGCATGCCCATGCTTGCTGTGGAGGTCAGAGGATCTGAAGAGATCTGCACGCCCAGATGCATCAAAGTGGTCTGTCACGATAAGAGATTATTTATTTACCATGTCTGTCAGGGTCAGTAAGCTGGGTAGTGGCCTTGACCTTCTCACCATAGATATTAGCAATGCTGTTTCTAATTAAGAAAGAACAGTTTTCTCATCCTTATCACTGCTTGCTGACTCCTGCCAGATGGGGCCTGACACACATGGTGGGTGGTCACTGGGACATGACTGTCGGTGGTGGAACTGATCCCTAGCCCTCCGGATTTTGGCATGTTCTTTCTCTCAGCCACTGAGACATTTCCAAGTTCTAGTGTGATGTACAAATTAAAATAAGTGGATATTTTTGATCTTCACACCTGGAAACTGTATTGGATTACTCCTGTGTTCTATTTCCTAGAGTAGTGCAGGAGGAGCTCACTGTTTCCCAGATCTTCGAGTTGGAGTATTCAAAGAAATTGTACCACTGGGCATTGATCCTAAAGAAGTCTCTTATAAAGAAACTGGTAAGTTGATTTTGTGAAAAATAAGAGGATCTCACCCAAGTGAGAGGTAAATGAGAATAAAGTGTCTGCACAAAGAAACACTTCCTTTTGCACAGTGGCCAGGATGCAAAAAAAAAAAAAAAAAAAAACAAACAGAAATTGATCTCTTACTTTTACTAGTAGTCAAAATTCACGGTATAGGGAATTTGCTGGCCTGGGTTTTGGTTTCCTAAGTGGCTGCTTCAAAAAGCCTAGAATTAACTGCTTTTTTTTGTAGCAGTTACCTTGTTTTGGGGTAGGAAAGAACTTTATTCTTTCATCAGGGAGTGTCACTGAACCCCTGCTAAAGTCAGTGTAGAGTGAGATTAGGTATAGTATGACATAGGAAGGATGTTCAATCCATGAGTACATTTATTCAGAATATTTTGTAGGTGCTTGTGACTGCTTAGAATTGATTATGAAGAGCTCCAGTGCTTTTATTGTCATTAGCCCATAGTCCTTTGGATCCAGTGGATTCTCTTGCTGTGGATGCAGAGACCTGCATTTAACTTTTCTTTTTCTAGAAAGTGCTAGAATCTGCAAGAGCTCATTCTTGAGTGTATATACGTCTTTCCTCATTCTGTACTGTTGATCTGCCCTTCTTTGTGTTGAAGTTAACAGCCACGCTCCTGTCTGTCACAGCACAGCAGAAACAGCTTCTGAATCAGATCCATGACAGCTCCTGACACAAACAACATTTGTTTTCTGCTTCTTATAAATGTTTAGTATGTATTAAGACTGGTAAGAAGTAACTGACTGGGCATCTATTCTAAGGACACTTACGTAGATGGTAATGTGTTGGTAAAATTATTTATATTTAAGATTAAGAGATCTGGCTAAGAAGTTACTCAAGAAAAAGAGCATTCCCTTGAACCAAAAGCTCAAATTGTTGCATTTCCCCATTTCTGAGCTTAAATAATACTGGATATTTCACTCCTATGGGCTATGTCAAGAGCCATCTCTATCTTATTCACCAATTGATTGCTTACAATTGTGGCAGTTAACAAGCTACTGAGGGAGCCTCTTCTTGGGAGTCCTTATTAACAATTATTTGTTTGGAATGCATCCCCCCCCAGGCATGGATACCTGGATTTGTTAGCACTGGAGTGATTGTTTTTCCTCACCCTGTGCTTTTTTTTTTTTTTTTTTTCCCCTGAAATGGTACATTGTTTGAGTTTCTGCACTCACAGAGAATAGGGGAGCAGAGGGGGGAGCTGCTGTCCAAACTTTCTCTCATTTCATAAGGCTCCTCTGGTCAGTCCTAAATCATACTTGTGTTACTATGCACATAGCAGTGTGCAGCAGCACTACAAGTAAAAAGAGCAAGTTTGGACTTGTTTTTCCACCAGTATTTTTTGTTGGTGGCAAATTTCTGCAGCATCTTTCTGTGACTTCCCCCCTTCCCAGTGTTTTTCTGCAGTTTTGGCAGGTTTCCCCTCACACACACACACTTCTTGGCAGTTTACAGGATGGGTAGAAGGCTTTTCATGTTCTACCACCATGTTAGTATTTTTCTTTTCTTTTTCTAATTTTTTTTTTTTTTTAACTTCTATTTAACAGTATTTTGTGGAGATGGCTCCCATCTCCTTGGTGATTTGCTTGTAGGGTTATTTTTTGGTATAAGGGATTTTAGTGAATGAGGCTTTTTGTTTTCCAGTAAGTTGAAAGTTCTGAGTCTTGAGCAACCTGAAAGCAGAGGAACTGTAAATCCAGGTTATGCTTACAGTAGTTTTCCATTTTGATCAACAGAGGTGAACTTCTCTGTAAGCTTCAGCACATCTAAATACAATGAAAGGTGAGCCAAGTGGAAGGAAACATATTTTCTTATTTCTTTAGAGTTCTAACAGTTGCTAGGGGGATGTAGCAAAGACCATACAGACAGGAAACTATCTGCTGCTTTTTCTGTCAAATGGAACAGAAATAACTGGTTTCTTTGGAAAGTATTGCAATTGGAAGCTGAACATGGATAAGCTTGTCTGGATGAGTTGAGATGGTAAGTTTTTAAATTGTCATAGAAAAATTTCTATTTTAGCTTTTAGTTGGAAATCTGAGGAGAATCTGAATCAGTGAGATCATGTATAATATTAGATTGTGGTTCTGATTCTCAAAACTTTTTGTTTTTTTTTTCTTCCTCTTTACTCTAAAGGAATCCATTTAACCCCTCAGGAATTTCACAGAGAAGTAGAACATTATCTGTCTCAGTCCAGTCAAGGACAAAGTGATACCATCTTGCTGGATTGTAGGAACTTCTATGAAAGTAAAATAGTAAGTGTTTTCTTGCTTCTTGCAGTGTGTTACAGGTGCTGCAGGGAAGCAGTCCACATCTGGGGGATGTAACTTTACTGGGGAGGACTGGTCACACTGACTGGAATATGTAATAAGCTCAGCTTAGCAGTGATGGTTAGATACAGGCAGTGGAACTCCTAGAATGGAGCCTGCCTGGCAGGGTGCTTGAACATCTTGGAGTGTGGAAAAGACAAAGTGGTTCATAGAACATGAGTACAGAATACTGGACAGTTTGAACTGAAATCAGTATAATTTGTAAGGATATTTTCCAGCATTTTTTCCTTGTCCCATATGTCACAAGTGGGGTTGTCACCTTTTGTATTCTATTTACCAGCTCTTCTGCACAGTTACACAAGTAGTTCATCCTCTCTCTGACAGTTGTATTCTGATTAGATTCCTCGTTTATGCTTGAATGAGAAGAGACATATACAAAATTTTCTTAAAGATTTTAACAGCTATTTTGATGCATAAAAGCAGTTGAGGAGCATCCTGAAGTAGGTGTAGTGCTGGGTGTGTGCAGTGACCTGGTTGATCTGGTCCCAAAATTAGTTACTTCCTCTAGTCTGAGACATAGACATTACCATGTAACAGAGTTTATATTCACATACCTATCCGATGTTGTTTCAGGGACGCTTCCAGGGCTGTCTGGCTCCAGATATCAGGAAGTTCAGCTATTTTCCCAGCTACGTTGATGAAAACCTGAAGCTGTTTAAAAACAAGCGTGTCCTGATGTACTGCACAGGAGGCATTCGTTGTGAAAGAGGCTCTGCTTACCTGCGGAGCAAGGTGAGATACCATTCTGAGTGTGGTAGTGTTGAGGAGTTGAGACTGCTTCAAGGATGGCCTGTCATTTATTTTACTGGTAAATGCTTAACAAGTATAAACTGCTCAGTGTGGGGAAATGTTTGTCTCACATCTGCTTCATGGTGCTTGTCCAGGACGCAGGTGTTGTATTGCATCTCAGCACAATGTGCATGGGCCTACAGTTGCAGGAGTGAAAATAGTAACCTATTTCTTGAGAAAAGATATATACTTATAAGTGCCTTGACCATTTTAATTGTCTTTTAGAGGAGTTTGAGAGCATTCTTTAGTGTTTCTGCAAGCTCTATCTAGGTTACGCTTGCGCTTGTTGCAGCACAGCTTGAATGTTTTGTTGTGGTGCAAGTCAGCTTGTCAGTGATTTCTGCAGTGCAGTGGAGTTGGAACTGCACTGTTCTATTTGTGCCTTCCATCCCACTGTTGTTCTGGGTCCCACTCCTGTATAGAGCAAGAGAACAGAACGCAGGCATGTTGTCCAGACATGTAAACCTTGATTCTTTATCTGCTGCACTGCTGTGAACGTTGAGAAGTTCTGTTTCTGTTAACAGCTCACTACATAAAACCACAATGAGCAGTGTTTACAGAGGTTCAAGTGTTTGACCTGTGAGGCAGCAAAGCTCCCTCAGCCAAGGTAGTTTCCAGACTTCTTTTTTTTTTTTTCTTTTTTTTTTGAGTATACTATGAACTGTACATTTTGAATTATGTCAACAAGCCAGCATTGTGAGAGCTGCCCTGTGGCACTGACTAGATTTTTGGGCACCCTTGGTGCTATCTGAGGGTCACTGAGAAACTGCTTATTTTCAGTGAACCCCTAATGTCTTCAAATTTGCTTTTGTAGCTTTGGCACAGGCCCACTGCTACTGTCTCCTTCAGCATTTCTGCTATTGTGCTTTGAACAGGCAGTGTGCAAAGAGGTCTACCAGCTAAAAGGTGGAATTCATAAGTACTTGGAGGAATTTCCAGATGGATTCTACAGAGGGAAGTTGTTTGTATTTGACGATCGTTATGCCATTTGCTCCAATGAAGATGTCATCTCAGGTAAGACTGGATAACAGAAGTACAGAAGGCTGAGAAGTTATTGCAGTGGATTCCACTGAGATGTGTAGAACACGGGGAGCCGGACTAATCTGTATGTTTCATCTTCTTTCTCTTTGATCTGTTAGTACAGTCACTTTTCATTATGCTAATCAACTCTATGGTTTTACTCTATGATTTTATGATTCTAAACAGTTCCTTAATCTGGGCATTAAAATGAAGCATCACGCAGAGCTGCTGTTAAGTAGAAGTATGGAGATGTCAAACAAAAGTGTTGTTACCTGCTTGTTTCCCACATGATCAGACTACAGTTGGCCAAGAGATGGAAGCATTAGAGTTCTGCTGGTCTCTGTTCAAGTGGTCTCTATTCCAGTTACCTCGGAGAACATAGACTGACAGGTGCTGGGAAAGTGGTAGCACTTAGTTATTTCCATGCTTGGATGAAGCCTTTTGTAGCCTGCAGAATTTCAGTGATTTCTACTTGAAGTTACTAAGAATTTCTCCTAGTCTTCTGCCTGTGGTCACTCTTCAGCTATTTCAGATGAAATACCTGTTGCTGTCTTCTCAGTTGCCAGGTACTCATTTGCCAAGTAACAGAGGAAACCTGGCTTTGGCTTTCCTTTAGGAAGCAATACTACAGTAACATGTCTGATCATGTCTGATCTGAACTAGAGGAAACAATAGCTTTTTCCTTGTCCTAGGGTGACTTTTTTACATTAAAATCAAAAGTTTAAAAATGAAGTGTGTTTTTAGAAAATAAAACTAAGGCAGGAAGACAATAGATAGCCACTTATGAGATTTTAGCCTCCCAATACCACAGAAAACTTTCTGCATGAGGGTCAGATGGAGCAGTGTGGGTCTTAATGTGTTTGGTTTTTTTTTTCCTCCTTCCAGCGTGCAGATACTGTGGGACACTGTGGGACCAGTATAAACTTTGTTCCAGCCAGCACTGCCGGCAGCTTGTCCTGACGTGTCTTAGTTGTCGCAAGAAAGGTCTTACAGCTTGCTGTCCTGTTTGTCAAGAGAAAGAGCTTCAGGTGAACTCAGGGGCTCCAGGACAGGCACTAAAGGAGGAATGTGAATGTACAAAGAGACGGCCAAGGGTACCCATTGAACATATCTCACAAGGGACACAGGGCACAGGAGAAGATTAAGCTGTTTCATTAGCTGATTTGACACTCATGCTAATTTGAAGGGCTTCTAAAACCAAATCCCTATCCGTTACTCAACTGGATTACTAAGAAATCACAAAAGTCTTTTAGCTTGGAAAGTCTTGTTCATAACCCACTTTAATATCCTGAAAAAAATGTGCATTACTTGAACATATATACCGGAGTGTACAATCTATTACTAGTGTTACTGGATTCCTCTCTCTGCCTAGTCTTGTAGCCAGGACTCTACCATGGGGATTTTGCAGCAGAGATTGTGTGATGGGACACAGCTGCTCACAGTTTGAAAGAAACTGAAGGGACAAAAAAAAAATAAAAAATCCACTGTTCTTCTTCCATGATGGTGGATCTTTCTGGCCTCTCCATTAATTATGTATTTGCTGTAATAGACAGTGCAAGCATTATGAAGACTGCAGATTTATGAGTATCTGGCTAAATCACCAGATTAGAGTTGAAGGTATTTTCCACATACATACCCATCTGCACCAACCTCTTGCTTTACAGTAGTGAGAAGCAAAGGGTAGTTACATGAAGTCACAGATTTAATCCAGCATAAAAGCTTGAAGGCAGAGTGAGGATCCCTGTCACAACTGCAGCAAAGGCAGAGGACATGCACTGCACATAGGTACTGTCTGCCCAGCTGTACTTGCTTATGATGTGTGCTTATGATGTGTGGCCAGCGGAAGTGATTCTCGTTTTGATGCTTTTGTCTGCTGTTTTATCCCTCTGCTTGTGAGTATATGAAATATCCAGGACTCAGCTCTGCTTACACTAGAAAGAAATGACAGCTTGAAGCATGTTGCTACTGAGACATAAAGAGAGGGGAGGAGAGAGACTGTCATAGTACCAGTTATGGCAATGGAAGTGGTGGTGATGTGTGTGTGTAAATGTCTGAAAAAGCAGTAAGATTTGTTACTCACGTTAAACAACTCAAGATGTTGGGAGCGTTTGTGCTTTGCAAATACAGGTTGAGTTTTGGTATCATGGAAACAGAATAGCTTTTGGGTTGAAGTCCCTTCAACCTTTCCTTGTCTTTCTTGTGCCGGTGACCACAGGCCTGGATGCATTACTCCAAATGGGGCCTCATGAGGCCAGAGGGGAACAGTAACCTCCCGTGCTCTACTGGCCACCTCTCTTTTGATGCAGCCAAGGAAACAGCTGGTCTCCTGTGCTGGGTTGGAATTAGATTATCTGTGAGGTCCCTTCCAACCCAGGCTGTTCTATGATCCCTGTGACCTATTCTGCCTCCAGGTTTAGCCTCTTTAATGAGCTCTTCTGCATCAGTGAGGACCAGGTCCAGAAATACTTCACCCACTGCTGGTCTGTCTAATATCTGGACCAGGAAGTTATGCTGAGCGCACTCTAGGAGTCTTCTGGATTCCTTTCTGCTGCCTCATTTTCCCAGCAGGCATCCAGGTGGCAGTTGAGATCCCCCAAATGGATGAGATACTGTGAACGCAATGCTTCTTGTAGATGGTGTGAGAAGGCCTCATCAAGAGGCGTCATTTGATCAGAAGCCTGGAGAATACACCAACCATCAGATGCCCTTTATTGTTCTGGTCTTAAATTTTAACCTCACAAGCTCTCAACTTGTTCATGGTTGTTTTTCAGAGGCAGCTCTTTGCCTTTCTTAATGTAAGGGCAACTCCTTCATCCCTCCTTCCCTGCTTATCTCTTCCAAAAAGCTTGTAGCCCTCCATTTTAGTGTTCCACTTGGGTGATTTGTCTCATCACATTTCTGTGATTGATAGCTATTAAGCCATGGTTTTCTAATTGCAACATGGCTTCCATCCTGCTTATTTCCCATGCTGTGAGCATTGGTGTGGACTTCAGCTTCTTTGAGGAGCCTGTCCCAGATTCCTTTGAGACAAATCTGAGGGGCTGATTACTAGCTCTCCCATGTCACAGGTTGGACATGCCTGATCTATACTTTCTTGCTTTTGTCCTTTTATGCAAGATCCACGTGTAGAAGTAACCTCTGCAAAGCTTGTAGAATTCTGTCTAGTGTGTTTCTGAGAAGTGGCTTACTAACGGGTAATGGTACTTGTGCAGGTGAAGCCATTGCACTTGTGATGCTGGAACAGTCTTCTACACAGCCCTAAGAAAATCTTCTATTTTAATACATGACTTTAATACTCACTCTCTGAGGAGAGTGTTTGTGCGGATTCAGCACGCAGACATATCAGCACCACAGGATCCAACAGGTACTTCAGCTAGCTCATCAAGAAAAGTGCCCACCTGTGGATGTGAATCTTGAGAATTTCCTTCTAGGCTCTTCACCTGGCAAAAGTACAACTTTGGATCAAGGTATCCAGGTTGTCATAAAGTAGCTCTGGAATCTAGTCTGCTAATGCCTCTGTTTACTGCAATCTCTCTTCTGCTGTATCAGCCATACATAAGTGCCAGAAATATTAATAAAACTGAACTATGAATTTGATCTTGCTTATTGGACTGGACAGAGCAAGATCATCTATCTTGTCAAAGAAAATAATTGAAGGTCTCACCCAAGAGGCCTATTAAATAATAAACAAAGCTGTTGTTCAGATTCTTCCACCTATTTACTCAAGTGGTTGGCATCTTTTCTCATTAAAATGGCTATTTTCTTGTCACCTGGGCTACACCTGTTAGTGCCAGTGAAAATCTTCAGCAGAAGCTGAAGCAAGACCCTTGGTCCCCTGGTATCTTACCTCCCAAAGCTTTGCTGGCCAGTTTACTTCTGGTGAAGATATTAGTGGAAAAATATGCAAGTTTTACTTGCAGGACTGATCTAGAGCACTGGTGGAAGTGCTCAACTTGCATACAATACTATTTCTTCACAGATATTAACTTAAAAAGGATATTTTATAATTTATAGTCTATCAGCAAATCTGGAACAGTGTTATCCATTTGGAAGGTTGTTTCTATACCACTTCTCAACACAGAATGAAGCAAGGAAGACTGTATTTTATACGTAATCCTCTGAAAATGATATAATGGTAAATAACCTTTAATACTTCCATCATGGTTTTTAAAGTACTGCACAAATACACTTCATTTGTGTGTTGCTGGTACTTAATTTTGTAACAGTAAATGCTGAAACCCAGTTAACTGTCTGCTATGTGGCAGACCTGGCTACCAGGTACAACTTTCCAGAGAGCTGGCAGCTGGAGATCCTACCTACCTCAAAGTCACAGGGCCTGTTCTGGTCCTTGCTGCACTAAGGCAGTAGTGGAGAAGAGTTTGAAATGTGCCGACAGAGGTTCCCTCTGCTGCATATAGGTGGGGGGAAGGGTAAGATACATGCTTAGTCCCATGAGGAGCCTTTTTATCTTGTTTTCTGCATTGCTTTTCTGAGATTAATACAGGTAAGGACTTGCTGTTCAAAACATGAATTGCTGTGTGCTGGTGGTAATGGCAGAGAAGATGTGAGCTCCAGGGTAGGTCAGTGAGGCAGGATTGGCTGCAGTCACCCAGTGGCTTTCTTCCCTCTTTGTTGGAGAGCTGCTGAGATGAAACAGTGATCCTAAATACCACTGTTTTGTAACTCCACTGCTGCACAACTTGATGCCTTTCATCACAAAATGTGGTGCTTCTCAACACAGCCACATCTCTGCTTCACAGTGGTTAGCTCACATGCTCTCTGACATGCGTGTTTAGCAGAGCAGTTCTGTGAGAAAGACCAGCTGAATTACCAGGGCTGGTCCCATCAGCCTGTGTTTGGACTACATGGGTAATGTGGATGCTACTCCAGCAAAACAGGAAAAGATGTTTCTTAAAGCGCTTTTGTTGCTGAAAACTAAATGCTGCTGTCACCTCCATGACAGTGCTCCCTGCATCTCCTTGCATGTCTGGGTCACTGGGTACCATCAGGATTTCCCAGGGTAAGTTGTGTTTATGCAGTTCTGAAGTCACTAGGGCTGATGAGCCTATTCCATGTATATAGCTGACTATATAGCAGAAAGTATTTTCACTGTTGCTGTCGTCATGTGGTTGCTTTGGATCAATTGCTCTTGATAACAGTAAGAGACTTCTTTCATCTCCTAGAATCCTCTGCAATCCATATTTGTTGTTCATGAATGTTTTGAGGCACTGGATAAGTCTATGTTGATTCTTCTAATTGATATCTCCTTGCTGTTTCTTGTCCAGAAGCCTTTCCAAGGCATCCAACAAAAGTCCAAGGCCTTCATGTCTGAAACTGTTAGCCTAGCTAACTGGGTAGCTGGTTAAAGACACTCTCATATACTCAGGACAGTTAAGAAGCTTTTCCTCAGCGATTCCAGATTGCAATTCATGAATGTACTTTTGTTGAGGACAGGGTACATTCATGTTTACTGTTTTTCAGTCCACCAGATTTGGCAGGTGCAGAAATGTACTTGTCAGCCATCTCACGTTTTGTGGACAAATCCTCGTCTCTTAAAGGAGCTTGACAGTCTTCATTTAGATTCATGTTTTCCACCATTTTCTCAAAAAGATCCATATCTTCTTTTTCTGGTAAGTTCATGCAACATTCAACAATAAGTGCCTGGGCAAGTGGAATTTCACTTACGGTACGTTGAGTGTCAATAGGGTGCTGAATTAGAGGTTCCTCTTACTGCTGATTTCCTGAAGCATGTGATTCTGTCATGCAGCTTAGGTCTGTTCTGGGACTCATCTTCCAAGGAGCACCCACTCCATTTTGTGTTCATCCTGCTAGGGCCCAGAGAGGCTGTGGATGCTCCATCCCTGGAGGTCTTCAAGGCCAGGATGGATGGGGCAACATGGTCTAGTATTAGATAGGGAGGTTGGTGGCTCTACATGTGGCAGGGGGGTTCGAGCTTGGTGATCCTTGAGGTCCCTTCCAACCCAAGCCATGCCAAGATTCTATGATCTGAGTAGATGGCTTAGCTGAAACTGTGACTCTGGTTTGATGAATTAGTTGAAGTTTTTGCAGCACATATGGTAGAAAGATGTTTTCTGCCAATTTCTTTTTTATTGTTTAATATCTTCAAGCCATTTTCCTATGTATTATTTTCATTTTATGAAATGGAACTTGCAGGCCTGGGGGGAGGGAGGAAGAAGCTATAGGAACGCATTTTATTTGGCATTGCTGGCACATTTATTAAGCTTTGAAGAGCGACAATTTTTCCCACACTGATGGAAGTACAGTGTTTCTCTGTTCTGTTGGCCAGAGCCAAAGTGCATTTGTGCTCAAGCTCTGTAGAAATCTGTAGGGCTTTTGCTGGAGTATGTGTAGGAGGCTGCAGAACTACTTTTAACAGATGTGTGCAGATAGGTTATTGTAGGTGAGAACTCTTGCTAGGATATGTTGTTGTCAGACCAAGAATAAGGCTTTTGTACAGCAATGTTTTTGCCTGGCAAGTCTTCCTATCGGTCGGGATCCTAGCAGGGATGTTGGATGGGATTGTCCTGGGTCCACTGCACTGCGTGTCTGGGAGGTACATATTCCCAGGGGGAATTTCTCCTCTAGGAACGACAAAAAGTTTTCAGGCTATGTGCAGTCTAAGTTTAGAGTCAGGATATTGATGTTTGTTAGCAGCTTTCTGAGGACACAGTGTTTAGCCTTGCATTTATGCCTATGCATGTGTTAGGGGTGGCATTAAGCAAAACAATTTGCAGCATAACGAAATGTAATGGACAGGGTCATCTTGATAAAGCAGCAAAGAAAGGGGATTTGACTTGGTTCCAGTGAGAATCTGGACGTGCACTTTTAAAGTCATGAAACTGTGGGGATTAGAAGAGAGGACTCTCATTTACTAATTAGTTTGGCTATTTCAGGCCAAACTCAGGATTTGCATCAGATCCCTAAAAGTGATGTTTTTATTCAGATGCACGTAGGGTAGAATGATGCTAAACCATTCTCCAGTGCTCAGTTTTTGAGACTCTTATTTCACAATTGGTGGCCTTAAGTTCAACTTGACTGCATGGCTATGGGTGAGGATCAATCTTTTCTAAGAAACATGGGGATTCATTTGAAAAGCAGCACATCTAACTAACCGACTCAGCAAATGTTGGTTTAAAAAAAAGTACACTTTGCAGTTATCTAATTTAGCCATGTTTGTGAATAGTAGAAGTGCTTGTTAAACTAGTTGCTCCTCTATAGTTACTTGAGATCATTTTGGGAAGAAAATAAAGTATTTTTCTAATACTTCTGTAATTTGTGTGGAACAGTTGTATCTCTCACTCATGCATACCACATACTACCTTTATGAAACACTGTGCAGAAAGTTTATAGAAAAATGAGGTCCCAGGTTAATGCAGTTACTTTTACACCGGGATGTACGCTCAGCTGAGGTTGCATAACATTGGCAGGTTACTGGCTTGAATAGTTTCCAGCTCTACAGAAAACATCAACAGTGCTACTGGATAAAAATCTTCAACTACAGCCACTAGTTACTTTAAACTGTTAGTGCATGAAACAGAACCGAGGCACCACAAATAACTCTCTCAAGGCACTTCTTTGCCTTTAGGTTGTCACAGTAGCACAGACCCACTGGGAATGACCTCCACGGCTGGAAGCTACACTCCAGTTCTGCACTTGGGAAAAATAGGCCCGTTCAACTCCACAAGTCTTCTCTTCCTCACTGAAAAAGAAGAGGAAGAGGAGTCAGCCATGGCAATGGGAAGATGTGAGTGGCTTTGCCACTGTAAGAAGGACCTTAGACACACTTTCTGCCAGGAAAGAAGCATGAGCTTCTGAATTCCTGCTTTGAGCAGCAGGTATGGCCCTCCTTACAGAAGTTAAAGATAAGGGAGGCAGGCTGAGGTTGCTGTCTCATTCTTACAGTCAGACACTACTTTCAGCCCTTCTTCCCTTATTCTTCAATTATAGCTCATGCAGCTGTCTTTGTCATCTGACGGGCTAAAACATCTCTTCTGGAAGGCATGTGATAATGGCTGATGTGAAGACAACAGGAGATAGATGTCATAGTTCCTTTTTCTTCTAGTTTCTCCCAGTCAAATTAAATATATGTACATATATAAATGATTCTTTTTTTTTTTTTTAACTAACAACTTGAGTTTTCAGGCCTTTGATCATGATTAAGTTGGTCAAAGCAGCTTCATATGTATGTTTAAAGTTGTTTTACTCTGACAGCTCCATCACTGACTTTTCAAGAAATGTATGTGAGGGAAAAACAAACCGAATAAAATAGTATAGAGAGGATGCAGAAGTTAGCTCATGAGCATGGAACACCTTCACAGCTGGCTCAGATAGGGCATCTTAGAGAAGATACAGAACCAAGAGTGAGCACCAGCAGTATCAGGTGATGGTAGGCAAGAGCACTGGAGTGGAGCAGAGACAGCTTTTGCTGACAGGGAGGAAAACAAAAGTTGTTCTATATTTATACATCATCCAGGTGTATGGGGTGAGAAGCTATTGCCAGAGACCAAAACACCAATGAATGTGAGCTGCAAATGAGAACCAAGTCAGACACAAATGCGGATCTTAATGGTCAGAGGCAAAATGTACAACTGCTACATGGAAGGCAAAACTGCACATTCCTTCCCTTCGAAGCAGGAACAATTAAAATATTAGATCCAGATCTTCCAGCTGAATATTGTGCATTCATGCTCATTAAAAGCCTTGCTCTTGAAGACAGAAAATGGCAAGCCTTTTCTGGAGCAGCTCTCTAGTGAACAGAAATCCAGCAGAAGGCAGAATAAATACACAATGAGCTGTAATAAGTAAGTATTCTGTGTGGTCAGGGAGGAATTTACATGGGTCTACACTTGGCCATGTTTCCTAAGAGCATGGTACTGCCTGAAGCAAGATTGCTTCGTTATTTAAAACAAAATGAAAGCCAACAAAACACACTACATTTATCGTCTGACAACCACTTAGCATTTGTTGTGCTTTCCAAGCTGAAGTTGACTCACAAAGGATCAGAAGACCCCATATATGGTAAATCACATGCAGATAGAAATGCAGGGTTATGGGTTTTCACCATTCCTTCACCACTGCTGTATTTACATCAGGTCTGTCCTCAGGTGGCCCCACCTCCTAGCAGGAATCTCCCTAGCACCACAGCAGGGCGGGCACTGGCTTTGTCCCTGGGCACTGTGCAAACTTCCAAGGAAGGGTTTCTCCCAGAGTGCAAGCCAAACAACCGGTCTGCAAACTTCTGCTTGTCCCACCCTGTCATATCTATCACTGCTCAGAAGGGTTTGGTGGTTATGTCTGTAATCATCTCATCACAGAATCACAGAATCACAGAATTGTAGGGGTTGGAAGGGACCTCAGAGATCGAGTCCAACCCCCTGCCAAAGCAGTTCC
>JAOWBP010004700.1:54903538-54932678 GCA_028571105.1 Tragopan temminckii | reverse complement strand
AGGGGGAGTAAGAGAGCTTCCCATCAGGGTGCAGCCGGCACAGTCCTACCTCAGCGTGCCACAGCACACCCTGCGTGCACCTCCCTGCTGGAGCTGGATGCTTTTAACAGCTGTATCTGCAACAGCCGAGTGGCACTTTGTACAGGACCATGACTCTGACGCACAGCACTCAGAAAGCACAGCCTGACCTGGAAACTTCACTTCTTTGAAGGCTGCGTCCCCCATCAAACTGCCCTTCTGCTGCCTCAGGGAGAAAAGAGGGCACTCTCCCTTTGCAGCCCCTGGGCTTTGCCCTGGCGGTGGGCATGTGCCGGGCAGGGACCCTAACTGTGCTCAGAAGGCTCTGGCAGGGCACGAGCAGTGGGACAGGGCCTTACCGGCCCTCCCTTCAGAGCCAGCATCGCTGCACAGATAGCAAGCGCAAGGCCCGGCATGCCGGCCAGGGCTATTTTCATCTCCTCTCTGAAACCAGAGCCAGGGACCGGAGGGGAGAAACAAAGATCCTGCTTGCAGGGGTGTGCAGGCACAGAGGAGCTAAATTTAGCCCCCGGGAAGGAGCAGCTGCACGGAGGGCTCTCCAGTGGCGAGATGGGGGTTGCAGTAAGCAGGGAAATGGCTCATCTCCCCCCCTGCACCGCTGTCCTCACACGGGGCAAAGCTGCTCCGCACAGCCGGCCGTGTGCCCACGCACCCCAGGGTGAGCAGCAACGGCTGGGAGCAGCCTGGCAGCTCGCAGACTGCAGGTGCTATCAGGTCAGTTGGGCAAGAAATAGTAAACACCGGGCAAGCTCAGCCCTGCCAGCTCCTTTCACTGCAAGCACCAGGGGTTTAGTTTCAGGAAGCTTGCTCTCTTGGCCGTGCTGTACCACGCGTGAAGCGGGGCCAGCAGAGCCGGTGCTGTGTCTGGCAGTGAAGCAGCTCTGTGCTCTGCAGCACGACTAGTGGGACTAGTGATTAGTGAGCAGCTTCGGCGGAGGTACACCACATGTTCATAGAGTCACAGAATGGCCTGGGTTGAAAAGGACCTCAAAGATCACCTAGTTTCAACCCCCTGCTATGTGCAGGGTCGCCAACCAGCAGACCAGGCTGCCCATGTTCACACAGTTGTGTTTCGGTTCCAGCAGAGAACAGCATACCAACAGCTCTTCTGCTGGGGGCAGGACTCTGTGCAGCAAAAGATGGCTGCTGTGAAGCTCCTGGAGCACAGACACAAGGACAGACCAGACCACATCCTGTGTCAGGTCACGTTCACAATGCCAGTGGGAGCAGGGAAGTCATTTGGGTAATCAGATGATGGATGGAGGAAAGAGGTGAGGCAGAGCAGCATCCTGAGCCAAGGAGATGGTGCTGCTGCAGGGATGGTGCGGGAAGGCAGAGGCATGCAAGTTGTGGGAGACCAGAAAAGAAGGCTGAGACTGTTATGACATGATGAAGACCAGAAGGAAACCATCAGGATCATCACAACAGCTGTGCTGCTCCTCTGTACCAAGAGGAACTCAAGGTGTGAGGATGGAGCACAAGCAGCAGTGCTGGAAGGCAGAGCAGTGCCTGCAGGAGGAGGGGGTAGTCCTGCTGTGCATGCATTGCAGGCTTCCCACCCGTCCTGCCTTCACCACAGTGCAGTGGATGACCATACCTCTCTTTTCACCAGTGAAAGGCACCAAGTCCTCTCTGTCCTTAATGTCTTTTGCCTGCTGCTCTAGGTGGGCCATGAGTTCTTCCCTTTTGAACGGGCCGGTTGGTGGTTTTTGAGTCTGGTCCCTCTGTCGGAGCCCTGCCGGCAGCAACGCATTCTGTGCACAGAAGGGAGGAACACGGATTATCCCTGCAGGCCAGGTCCATCATACTCCTGCCCTTCTCCACCTCCCTCCTCGTGCCACATTTCTTCTGCACCATTGCACAATTTGCTTCTCCTCGCACTACAGGCTCTCTCCATCCTGCTCTGCTGACTCCCATCCCATCGAAGACTTCAGCACAAAATTTCAAACACCAGCTCTACTGCAAGATCTCCATGCTGACAAGTGGATGCTTCTCTACAACAGCAACTACCACCTTTTCTCCAGGGGCTCTCAGCCATTCCTCCTGCCCTCTTCCCACATGCTTACTGCCTGCTGCCTTCTAAGCTCAGCTCAAGTGCCAGCACGGACATGGAGGTGGAGGCTGTGCATGCCCATGAGGATCATGTCCTCATGTCCCACGAGGATCAGCTCAGGCAAACCCCCACATCTGTCACACAGAGGATCAGAGCTGCAGCGCTCTCTTTAGCCACTTGTGACCCTTCACACAACTACAGGCAAGGTCTGGCACAGAAGGTCACACCAGAAAGGCTATGCATGCAGTTCTGCTGCAGAATAAAGCCCCGAGAGCCTCAGCCCTCTTTCCAGGCTGCCTCCTCATTATTCAGCCGCATGGGCCACCCTGGGAAGTTGCTTTGTGCCTGACACATACGGCACGTAAGCACCTGCTTATATTTAAATATAGAACAGCCTTAATGCAATAAGTAAGACTGTTCCCAGATTTGGCACTAAGCATGTTCTTTAAAGCTTTGCCGGAGAGAAGTCGCCACTTATTTTTTAAGACATCCAAGGTGATTTTCAACAAGATGCTCATTTTTCTATGCCTACCTACATAACTGTCTCTAATTTAAACCTATTGCAGTGAAAATCCTGCAAAGAACTAACAGGAAACAATTAGATACATCCAAGCCTGGTGCTGATCAGGCACAGCTTCTCAAGCTTTGTGCTGCGCCAGGTAGCCTACCAGCACACATGCATAATCCTAAAAGACAGCCTGACACCCTTTAATTATTCTTCTGTGTTGACATTTGCAGTTAAAAATACTGATGATGCAACCAGCGCTACCCATCATTTCCCCCAGTAACACTGACTGCACATCACAGGAGCAATTTCTCACTTGGCAGTGCCCAGCCTCATCACCTGGTGCTGCCATAAGCCAACAGCCCTCCAGCTGGCTCTGCACATCCCCTGCCATGGGCACAGGATAGCTCTGCATCCAAAAGGCTTTAGCTGCTTGGCATTATGATGTCCAGTGTGTGTATTCGTGCAGCTCTTGCCAAAGTCGAGAAGAGATAAAGCAAATGGCCCATCCTGCAGAACTTCAGGGTTTGCTTTTCTGCCTATGTGCAGGGACATATCAACCACCTGGAGTCTGCTCTGAATACAAAACCCAGCCCACGAAACCCAAATGCCCCCTCCAAGGTGACTGTGCAGCTTCTGCAGGTTTCCCACGTATCAAGGCAGATCTTTCCGAAATACAAGGGTGTCAGGACGGTGCAAGAAGCCCAAGCAGCCAACGCCATGCTGCAAAAAGTGGTGCAAAGCAACAACCGTGCGACAACAGGCAAGTTTTCCAACAGTCTGGCCATTAATTGCTGAGCCAGAAATCAGTCCAGCGCTGTCACACTGAAGTGTGCATGCTGGGAACAGGCAGGGGAGCAGCACAAAACAAAGCCCCGTACAGTGCTGGCAGTGGCACAGCTGCTTCTGCTTCTCTAGGGCCAGCCTCCTCCATCCTTGCACCAAGTGCAGGCTCTGCAAAGGATTCGGTCGCAGAACAGGTCACTAGCACAGCTCATCTGCCCACAGCTACATGGGATTTACCACTGAACAGGTCTCGTTTAAAAGCAACTTACATCTGGGTCCAGCTCTTCCAGTTCATTCTCCAGCTTCCTGAGCTCCTCCTCCGTCAGGGTTCCGAGGATCTTGTCCTCATCCAGGTCCCGGTATTTCTCTAGCTCCTTTCTGTAAGACATCTTAGAGCAGTCTGGCAAATCTCACTCCTGTGCTGAAGCAGGACCTGAAATGCAAACACAGAGCGTAGCACTGCCTGCATGAAACATGACCCGGCAGCCCTGCTGGCGGGGGAGTGCTGGCTATCACAGAGTTGCACAAGATTTATGCTCTAAGCGTGGCTATCTTCAGAGCACAGATTGCTCTGTGCCCATTTCCACGGTGCTGGACGCACCCCACCCTGTGGACTCGCAGTCTGAGCCACGTCTGTGGGAACACTGCACAGCTGCACCCCAGCACCCACCCTTTGGGCAGTGGCAGTGCTCCCTCTGGAGCCCCCTGGCCACTTTCTGACTCAGACCTGCAGAAGATGCTGAACTTATTTAAAGCAAGTTTTCCTTAGCAGGGCGGTTTCTCTACGCAGCTCGTAAGGCAGCTGTTGTTCCAGATAGGAGAATTATCTTTAGCTTGGCCACAAAAGGGCACATTAACACGTACGCGGCTCGACGGCAAGCCCTTAAATTTAGAGCCGTCATCTGCTCGGATGCTCGGCCTCCCCTGGCACGGCTGCAGTCCCCACATTCCTGACACTCAGCACCTGGGGCTGGGGAATGATGCCTCACTCGTGGCCGTGCCAGCAGGCAGCTCATCTCCCAGCGCATGCTAAGTACCCACCCGGGGCGGCTCTCCCTGGCCCACACCAGGGAGTTATCATTACTGCATAAGAAACACAAACCAGAGTCAACCAACACCTCTGCCACTACTCCTGTGAAGGACTGCAGCCACCCGAAAAGCAGGTCTTCCCTGGTTTTGCAACCGACGGACAGCTGCTAACTGCTGCTCACGAGGGATACAAGTGCAGGTGTGCTGTCATGGGGATGCAATGCAGTGTACAAGCTTCACACCTGGAACCAGCATCCCTTCTTGGGCAGACGCGAGCAGGATGCCTGCTGGTCCTGCAGGGGACCGTGCCCTCACTGGCTGTCTGTACTGCTGCACTGCCAGGAGGCCCACAGAGGTTATTCCCCTCCAGTGAGTACCAGCAGAGCTGCATCTGTATTCTGTATTCACACATGTCCAGTGTGATGCCCGCAGCCTAACAGAGGTCTTGGTGAGCTGAAGGGGTACAGAGCATGAAGGATGAGGATGAGCATGAAGAAAAGCAGGCTGGATGAGGAAATGATGAGAGACCCAGACATCTTCATCCTGGAGAGGGAAGGTGTTGTGCTTGGTCCCCCAGCTTTGCCCCCTCCCCCCACCTCCTTGTGCCTTCTAGCCCCCTCACTGTCAGGACAGCACCAGAAGCTGAAACAGCCTTGGCTCTGTGCAGCACTGCTCAGCAGCAGCTAAAACACTGGTGTGTTGCCAGTGTTGCTTTTCTCCCAGAGCTAAAACACAGCATCACATCAGACACTATCAAGGAATTCACTGCTGTCTCAGCTGAAATCAGGACAGAAAGCAGTGGAAGACTCTCATGCAATCATCTGCTGTCCAAAAGGAAAGAACTTGCAGGAAAGACAGAACCAGGCTTCTCTGAGAGGTGCTTGGGAGAAGTGCAGGGGGCAACAGGGATGAGCTGTGGAAAGAGGAATTCTAAATGGGGATCTGTGAAAAATTCCTTGCCACAAAGTGATGCAGAACTTAGACAGGGAGCAGAGAGCTGGTGGGACCACCACTCGGGTTTGCAGAGCTCAGATGGAGAAGGCCCTGGGCAGCCTGACTGAGCTTTGGGCCTGCTCAGAGGAGGATGATAGACAAGCAAGTTCCAGAGTTGCCTTCCCATCTAACATTTCCATAATTTGGTCTTAGAAGAATTCACAGGACCGTACAGCTGCTCAGGTTCCTCCTCCAAACGCCAGGATAGGAACTGGGCTGCAAGATGATCCCCTCTTTTGACAAGAATAGAACAACCGTCTTCTACATTCACTTCATCTACCCAGTTGAAGCAAAGTTTTTGCTGCTGTGATTCACTCAGATTCTGGTTCAGTGCAAGCTGGTTTAGCTGCCCTGCCTAGCAATAACGCTGTTAAGCCACCACGAGCTCAGTCATGGTTGAAGGTCACCTTGGCTAAGCCACTTGCTTCTGCAGCAGTGTGTAACCCAGCCTCCAGGAGGCTGTCACCCTATCTTGCTTTGCAGCTTTCTTATGGTGCGAAGCATAGGTGCAGCTTGCAGAGTAGCCAGGTGTCACAGAACTGTTTAGGTTTGGAAAAAAACTTCAAGATCATCAAGTTCAATCATCCCAGCTCTCAACAGAGCAGAGCACACAGTGTCGCGGATGCCCCTGCTCAGTGAGCAGTGTCCTTCTTCACCCTGCTGTTGGCAGAAACTCAGGCTTCTCCATAAAGAACTGCATCTCCTCTGGACTGACAAACCTTTCTGGCCAGCAGCTGTTAACACAAGGCACAATGTGAAAACTCAAGCTCTCCTCGGTAAGATATTTGAAAAGCGGTGTCTGGAAGGCATCATTTTGGATCTGCCAAAGCACACCTGTGCCTCCCAGCCCTCCTCTCCCCAGCATGCCCACTGCCTGCAAGCCACGCAGCTCAGCAGCGGCTCTCATTGAGCAGCCTTCATTATCAGCACACTGTTAATGCAACACAACGCAGTGGAGACCAGGCAACACGTGGTGGGGTCAAACTCTGCCAAAGTCCCATCGCAGCCGCATCACAGCCTCTGTGTGCATGTGCATGTAAACACAGATTCCTTACAGTCAGGCTCTCACGCACCCGCTACCTGCTTCTTAATTGCTCGGGTTCTAATGCCCACGAAAAGCACCGGCTCACAAACAACCATCCGCTCAGCTCTCACTCTGTGACTTCAAGCTTTCCTCGGGAAACCCAGCACCCTGCGAGCTGCACGCTCAGCTCCGACCCACGCTCCCGCTAACCCCGACGGCCGCAGCTGCACGCAGGATGGAGCGCGGCTTCTGCCCCTCTCGGACCGCACTCCGTGCGGAGCACCGCCGCTTCTCGCCGCCCGCACCGCGGGCTCAGCCCGCGCACCGCCGCCGCCCCAGGGAGACGCGGAGCAACGCCGGTCCCCGCAGGGCGTCCGTCTCCGGGGGTTCCGGATTTATCCATGCACGGCGACGCCGTTCCAGGCCCCGCGAGGGATGGAGACCGCGCTGCTCCGCGGGGCAGCAGAGCCCGCGGGCCGGGCTGCGAAAGGAACGGGACCCTCCGAGCCCTCCGGACCGCACGTACCGCGGCAGCGCCTGCGGAGCCGCCTTCGCCTCCCGCTCCGCCCCGCTCATCCCCCACCTCCCGGCCCGGCCGTCACCCGGCTGCGGTGCTGGGAGCTCCTCCTGCCCCGCCGGGCTCTGGCTGTGCGCGGAGCGGGCGGTCCATGAGGGCAGCGCGGAGTGCCGGAGCGCAGAGAGCAGCTTTCAGCGCGGTGAGGCGGGGAGGAGGATTTTTCACACCCACCTCCAGCCCGGAGGAGAGGACAGCCCCCGCTTCCGCAGATACATCCTACCCATTTTTAGAACCTGCAATGAAATTCCAATGAATTTCTAGGCTCCAGTGGGATTCTCGAGCATCTCGCCTAAATTCACCTTTCTGCAGTTTAAGCTCTTCTGCGCCTTATTTTCTCTACCTACAAAAGATTTTTCATCCCCAAAACCTTGCTCAAGTGTTCCTTCCTCAGCCTTCTCTTATGCAGGCTGACTCCAAGACCCTCTATTCAAGCCAGGCTCCCGAAACGCGACTGCTCTTGCCTTCAGGACTCTTTGTAAATTTCCCTTACAGAGGCTTTTGCTCATGGGTGAAGTCCCAAAATCATCGTAAATAACAGCTGCCACAGTTGCTCCTATCCTCCCACACACCTGGCCGCCCACAGCCACCATCCTGCCTCAGGGCACATCTCTGGGTGACAACCTAAAATACCCTTACACTTAAAAAAAAAAAAAAAAAAGAAAGCCCACATTTTGGAGAAAGAAACAGGAATGTGCTGGTTTGAGCATCCCTAGAGCGTTCAAAGTGCCCTGGAGATACTGTGCTTGGCCAGAAGGAAAGGGGAAGGTTCCATTCCTCATCCTCACCGCAGACTGGTTCTCATAGGAGAAAAAGTAAAAAGTGTAATTATTAAAGTCTCCAAGAGCAGGTTCCCAAAGGCAGGTACCCAAGGCACAAGGATGACTGCAAGATTGAGTGCAATTGACAGATTAGGCTCCTGGCCAGTGCTCTTATCACAGCTGAGTGTTAAGTGGCACGGCGTGCCAAGGAAAGGAGCAGCGTCCCTTACCCAGCCCCGGAGGTGAGAGGCAGTGCAACAGGGAGCAAAAAGTGGAGTGACACAAAACAAGCTTGAGATCAATACTGTGAACAGCAAACTATTGAACAAATACAACAAGTTAAGGCATTTTGTTCTCCCTGTCGCGCTCTTGTCAGACCTGTTGTTATCAGAACCCTTCAAGCCCCATTTTTGGGTGCCAAAATAATTGTGGTTCAACCTGGCAGGAAGAGCCACAGAGTTCATCTGAGCAAAAGTAACGAAGCTAAACGAATATGGTCCTTGCTTCTTAAGGCTGTTTAGAATCCAGAGCAGCCACCAGCCACAACTGAGAGTGGGGATAAGAAAAGAACCTCAAACAGCATCTTCATTCTCCTGAACAGCTCCCAGGCTCTTTCCTTTTCTGCAAATGCAGCACTGCACATTTCTGAGCCACAGTTCCCCTTCTGTCCATTCTCCCTTACCCATGCAGGCAGCATGCTGGCAGCATCTAGGCAACAGGCTATGAAGCACAGTAATGTCTGTATTACCCCTAAGTACTTCCAAGGCCATTCAAGTTTAAAAGTAGACCAAAAAAAAAATACTGTGTTCAGAGGATTAGTAAGCAATGATCCGTGAACGATCAAAAAGAAGGGGAAGGAATGCCTTGAATTGGAGGAAAGGGAGCAGGATTCAGAAAACTGGTACAACTGCTAACAAACTCCAAATACTCCAGTTGGGCAGTCCATAACTTTCTGTGAAACTGCCTTGCCCCTAGACTGGCATTTTCAACTATTCATCACCTGTGAAGTTAAGGAAGGGGGAAATCTCACCAATAATGCCTGTCTTAGTCACAGGATTCAGAAATACAGAGGGTTGCTTCCTTGTTTCCCAAGTGATAAAAATTGTACTAAAAAAAAAAAAAAAGAGCAAGTACCCAGTAATGGCAAGAATTATGTTTTAACAGCTGTGAGAAGCCCACCAAAATTAAGAAAAAAATCTCAAAAACAGTTCAGCACTGTTTTATTGATAAATAACTTTATTTATTTAGTATTTCCACCCAAACATTCTAGTATTGCAATAGCAAACAAAGTGCAAAACTTTATAAAGTCAACTGAAGTCAACAGCAAGCAAACTTGTTAAGCAAACCTTTTTCGCAGAACACGTTTTTGAAGTTTATCCCCTTAATCTCTTCAAGGCAATATAACAACAGTTAAATTTCTCTTTGAAACCTGTTACTTATTTTATTGCTACAGAAACCGAGCTGCTACATTTCAGAAGTGGCAATTAATCTGCTTCTGAAAGGTCTGCAAGACTCTGAGAGACAAAGTCATGAATCCATATGTCGGTGTTTGGAAGAGACGTGTCCACTAAGTAAGTGACTATGCTTCGATCCCAAGAATTAGTGCTCTCATTAATTGCCTGTATCTGTGCTACCAAGGGTTTCTTCTCTACACGATTCCGAAATATTATTGATGCCTCTTCCGACCACTGCTGGCTTTTCACTCCTAGAACAAAGAAAGCAAAACAGAACCTCATTTGTAGGGTATACCAATACGAGTGATGAAGTTTATGAAGAGATAGCAGGGGGTTAAAGACTTGAGAAAATTGATATTCAAGTAGTGAAGGCAGCTTAAATCTAAAAAACAAGCACAAGCTTACTCATCTCCCACACAATTATTACAGAGACTGCAACATTTTTTCTCCTCAGAGTCTAAAGCTGCGGACAGCTTTGCAGAAGTGAAAGGCAAATGCACTAACTCACTGAGTATTTCCAAGAACAGCAGCTGCCATAGATGATCACGTCATGTTACCTAGACAAAAAAGAAACTGAAGATCCTAACAAAAGAAAGCACTAATTGGTATTCTGCCTGAGTCTGCTGAAGCAACAGCCTTCATTTAGATTTTCTCCATCTTAAAGCAGCAACATCTTCAAACAAACCTTCAAATCCCAAACTAGTCCTGCAGACAGAACTGAAGGGAAATGCAACCTAAATGCCTCACAACTCCTGATATATATTTTTTTTTTAAGGGGGGGGGGAAATCTGCATCTCACAAAGGCTGCTCTGCTTAGGGGAACAACACTGTAATCCAAACAGGTTTTTGCATATAGTTGCGATACACCAAGAAGTGACTCCTGCAGAGCAGGAATTCAGCCTCCCCATATCACTGCTGGTGCACAGCATCTAGACACAACAGGCTCTAAACACTCTGCATGAATTCCCAAGCAGCAAGTTATGGGTAAAAGAAACAAAACAGCAAAGTGACAACAGGCTGCTTTTACTGTACCAGCAGCTAACAGGACAGAACATCACAAGCACGTGAACTCCTTACAAGTTACAGAAAAAATGAAAAAAAGAATAGGCCAGCTCAGCTAGCTGCCTGGGATGCTGTGAGGCAAGAACATCCAGTGAGTTGGAGGCTCTCTCGGCTGGACCTTGTACTACCCCAGCACAAAGACAGAGCTAGAAGTTAGCTTCGTTTCCACACTGACCTCCTACAACCCCAGCCTAGTGGGAACACATCCAACCTCTTGGCTAGTTCAAAGCAAGGCTGAAGGTCACACTGAAGGAGTGCAGATCCACAGAAGGCAAGCAGCAGAGCGCTAACTTTGTGCTGCCCTGTCAGTTTGCAACCCCTGCGAGCAACCTGGTATAGAGGGAGGTGTCCCTGCCTATGGCAGGAGGCTGGAACTAGGTGATCTTGAAGTTCCCTTCCAACCCAAAACATTGTGATTCTATGATTTTGAGCAAGCATATTCTGTAATCCAAGCTTTGTTTAAATCGTGGTGAGCAAACATGGAAATCATCAAGTAAGAAGAGACATACATCTGAAAGCAATGCAAAAATGAAATTAAAAAAATTGGAGAAATAAGGAAGAGTGTGACCAAGTTTTAATTTTTTCATTGTATTTGTACTCTCTCTATGCCTAATTTTATCAATTACACTATTGTAAGTTTGATGGAGTCTGTTTGAGAACATCAATTTATTTCAGGCAACTTCAGCTTCCAGATATGCACTGTAAAACAGTAAATATGGGCAAGATACAAAAGAAATCTTATCCAGAAACTCTGCATCTATTCCCTAACGTTATAGAGACCAGAATAACCAGAACATGAGTTTTTCCTCAACAGATACATCATAACTTTCACGCTTCATGATCTATGATGTTTAAAGACCCCAAAACCACTTCATCCTTATTTCCCTGTGTACTCTGCCTAAGAGCCACCATAAATATTAAATGACAAACACTTATGACACTGAAAAGTAGCTGCTGTGAAAGTTCAAACAACGTTCAATTTTATGCATGCTAATTAAGAGCACTGAAAGGAGTAGTAAAACTGAACCATCATCAATTATGTAAAGAAAAATAGAGGCTTCTGTTAATGCCAAGTTGATGGTAAAGACAAGCTTGTTTGAGCAGGTTTTTGCAAATAAGTATATGCATACTTTAACAAAAAATAATGCTACTAGCATTCAGCTTCATCCGTTTTACAGTTCTACATACCTGGTATCCCCACTGATGTAAAGACATAACCACACTTCCATCCCCCAGCCCTCTCAAAAAAAAAAGTAGATGTTGAACACATACCTGCAAGCTGAGCTTTTATAGCCTGGAAAGGAAGCTTCCTGAATTTATCCAGGAGTGGCTGTACTTCATCTATGCTGATAACCTCATGTTTACCATAGTCCAGCACATACACTGACAAAAAGCCTCTTCTAAGAATTCCTTTTACTATCACTCGGTACCACCTAAAAAAGAGGAAAAGAATAAACACAGTTTGTACTAGCATGCTGTCAAGATGCCAAAAAAGTAAAAGGTAACCACAAGATTTAAATCAACACATCTCACGCTTCCCAGATCTGGTATTATCTGAATACAAGTCCTTCCAAACACTGTCTGGAAACATGAAGTGACTGCAATCTCATTTACTGCCCTAATCTCTCAACTACCATCAGACATCTGCCACCTCATTAACGACGCAGGACATAAAGCATTTCCCAAAGGAACTGCAGTGAGGCCAAGAGTTAAAGAGAAATACATAGCCCTGCCACTAACTCCAAAACAGCTAGGCATGATGACTTACCAACATTTAAGGTACAGGTAAAAGCCTCCCTTCAAAGATTTTGCTTTTAATTTAAGTACGTACTTACCGATTTTCAATTTTAGCTGCATATAACTTGTTTGTTCCAATGTTCACTGGTCTCTCTTCTGCCATGCTGTAGTACAGGATCATTTCCTCCATTAGGACCTCCAGATTGTGCATCTCTTTCCAAGGCTGGACAATGAAATGACCTGGATGGCAGGCTACTGACACATAGACATCCATGAACCCTCCCACCTCTGACACGGGTAGAGGTGGTGGCATATCAGTGGCAGACTCTGCATCTCTGGGCTCCGCTGCAGGCTCCAGAGAATCACTCTTCTCTAGCCTTCCCTGATTTGACTGTAGAGCTGTATCACCTGTCATTTCGGTGGAGCTAGCCCCTGTGGGTGTGACACTCAGGAAAACATCTTTTTGGTGCTTCCACAAGTCTGCATTTATAATCCGACGATTGATACTACGATCCATGTTTGGGAAATCCTCCGGAGCAAACAAGTAAACATGTGCAATTCCCTTTGAACCATCCTGCTTAGCCACCTTTAAAAAGAAAGTATAGTTTAACTTCCAATTAACAACTACTAAATTCACATCTGAAGACAGCATCTTTATACAGAAAAGAAACAGTTCATTGCTTCCTACATGCACAGAAGTATTTTCAAGGTTCTCTCAAATATGTTAATGAAATTTATGGATATTAAACCACTCACAGCTGCTAAAAGTTGTTATCCTGCTAACGTAAAGTATACACAAAACTTGACTTGAGTTTTGTTCTGCCCAAGAGGTTCAATCTCAGTGTTGTTTGACATGAGTGTGCACGACTGTAGTTTTCTGGAAAACATTAGCCACTGCCCATAGAGTCTACACACCTAAGTAATGCTATTAACACTCAATCCTTCAGAAATCCCTTCCTGTCCTTCTGTTAGGTGAAACCTAGTAAGTTAAGTATGGAATGAAATGAAGACAAAAAAAAGCTTCCACGTTTGGATCGGGTATAATTTTCAAGCACTAGCATAAAAACATTGTCCTACTTAGCAACAGACATTACTGACAGCAGCTAGCATTACTGATAATAAGCACTGAAGTTGTAACTTGAGAAAGCCTGTAACATTTGTTTACAGATTCTTTTGACTAGTTTTCTAGCCTTCCTCTACTAACCCAAGCCAGTTACTGCTACTTACAGCCAGCAAATGGGAGACAGGAATAAAAGCTTTCCAAAATTTAAGCACACACCTCTTTTCCAGTATTGAAACAAGCAAAAAATATTACCATACTCAAACTATCTTTGAAGAGGATATGTAAAGAAGCCAGCTGCAACAGTCACCAGTCCCAAACTACGTGAGTTATGTTTTAATTGCATGGTCCCGTGTTAAAGGAAGCAAAAATGTACAGGAAAGCTACAAAACATGTTCTCAAATTGTTACGACAATATATGGACTCAGATTTTTTTAGCAGGAAATTAGCTCTGTTTGGTTTCTAGATAGGAAATATATTTCCTTCACAAGGATGTTTTCAGCGAACTGAAACACTGCCAATGGAAAAATATCATCTCAAGTATAACACAAGCCCATAAATACAATAGTACATACGAAATCACACTGGATTAAAAAACAAACAGGCAAACCAAAGGTGCTTTCCAGCAACAATAAGAAAAGGTTATCCTCTTGTAAGAGGCATAGAAAGAATTTAAGATTGATGGAACACCTATGTCTTTTCTTGTGATGAAACAAACTGTTTCTTATCAGTTGATAAGATCACTAACTGCATATAACTGGACTGGCACAGGAAAATCAGAAAGGCCATCAGCTGCTACATTCTTGGGAGGAAAAAGACTTCTAATAAGCCCGCTATTCTTATTCTAAATGTGATAGGAACAGGACTTCATATAGCAAACGTAACCAAGAAACTATTAGACTTCACAACAGATATAAATTCTGATGAACATTTAAGTTTCAGAGTTATTCCCTCTATGGATTTCAGGCCACGCAGGCATTTCAACTATCTACCTGCATGCTGAATTCAGGATAATCCATTACATTGTCTCTCAGCCATAGCACAGCCTCAGGAGTCCACATGCCAGTGTCAGGAGGCAGATCTGCTAAGCAGCATTTTATAGCCTAAGAAAAGAATTAAGTATACAACAACATGGAAACTAGTTCATATATTTCTATTTACAGAACATTACTTAATACTCATAGATTCAGTAATACATAGGTTGCTCCAAAAGTAATGCCTCCTATTTCCATGGAAACTGCAACAGACACAAAGAGCACAATATCACCATTTTATAGAGTAAATTCTCAGCTACAAAACGCTATTTTTCAACATGGTCACCATCAGTGATGAACAAGAGCCCTCACGCTGCACTCGTAAGAACCTGCAGAGGTTACGCACAGTTGCTTTTGCTACTGCTGAAACATACCACCACTGCATCACTGTGCTCATGCTCACTGTTTGGTCTCCATAAACATTCACCAAGTGTTGATGAATGTCAATGAGTGTCACTTTTTTACCCCGCATGGAGGAATTCAGTTTCATCTCTCTGTACTGTCCACACTTCCATGCCAGACACCATTCTGTCAGACTGCCCCTTTGCTGCCATCTGTCACATGGCAACAACATGGAATGGGATATTAGGGAGGTGGTACAACAGTTGAGGCTGTACCTTCAACATTCACCTCTGACAACACGGACCAAGGTAATAAAACAGGATGCATTACTTTGCGAGCAGCCCTCAGGTATGACAAACAGAAACATGCAAAACCAATATAATAACTCACACAAATTAACAGAGCATCCTGCCAATACACAGGATTACATCACGACTTATTTCAGGGAGAAGATGCACAATGAAATACACTCCAATGTTGAACACTATTAAACAAAGAAGGTTCCTTACATAAACCTGTAAGTAGGAGTGCTAAGACAGTGTCAAGAAATCTAGGGTAGCTTTAACACATCTTTATACCTGGGGAGGGATTTTGATTACTTCTCTCAGGAACTGTGATGGGATTTCTCTAAGGTCTGATACTTTTACATATGCAACTGTTCCAGTATCCACGAAGCGAACACCAAGCGCCCGTCTACTTTGAATTATTGTTATCTGAAATAAGATAGGAAGATGAAATACTGTGAGAAGATTCAAGGAAAGTAAGAATATAGATTTAGGTGAGCAGTAAGAAGAGTCTTTTCTGTGTGGGCAAACTTTTGTCTTTCTTTGAATACCTCTTACCTCTACACGTGTCCATTTTCCTTTGCAATGAAACAAGCAGATTTTGCCACAGAAAGGTTGTGACACATTAAACTCAGACGTCTCCTGCAAATTCAAAAGCAAAAGTTAAAATGCACAGAACCACGACTGACACTTAACTAGCCACTTCAAAAGCCACTCACAGAACAAACAGTTATGGAAAGCAACCAATTAATCTCAAGTATAAAGCTTTCTTCTAGCCTCAGAAGTATTTCCTATCATGTTGTTTTAAGCTTCCCCAGTCAGTAAAGCTTTAATTCTGAGGTGTATATAGCCCAGAGAAGTGGTGGAATTACTATCCCTGGAGATGTTCAAGAAACATGGAGAAGTGGCACTCACGGACATGGCTTAGCAGGCATGGTGAGAATGGGTTGATGGTTGGACTTGGTGATCTTAGTGGTCCTTTCCAACCATAATGACTCTATGAATTGCCAGCAAAAATGCATTTGGAAGCAAAGAATATAAAAACCAGCAGCCATTACCTTAAGGTTTTGAAAAGCTGTACTATTGTGGAGCTGTAATAGCTAACTGAAGAAGTTCCTAACTTTATATACATAACTTGCCAAGATATTTAACAAAACAGATTTACTATCATGGGGCTGATATTCATTGTGATGATCCTAAGTAACACACAAGTCAAACGCTACATTATAAAAAGCAAGAGACTCCCATTGGAGACTCACACACATCTTAGTGCCATTAAGTTCTCAAGATAAGTTGTAGAGTCAAAATTGCTTCTGTCCCTTACAGCAATGAAAGGCTCTGTATACTTCGTCTAGAAAATCTGACTAGTTGTCTGCCTTTATGTTGCTAAAACTTTCAGCATACACTTTATACTGCTTCCTGCATTGTTCAGTTTGCTTTAAACTGACTCTTGGTAACTGAAACATATTAAAGTATTTCCAAATGGAGCGTGCTCCACAACAGGAACATGCCTAAAAACATTTTGAAAAGGTAGATTTGCAAAAAGTGGTACTAATAGTGCCTGACTTTTCAAGGATCTGCATTTTATGGTTTCAGCTAGATATCAAAAAAAACTAGATTCTCTTCAGATTTCTTCACTTCTGCATAAACCCTCAAGTCCAGTAAGGTTTGCTGTATGTCTGTAAAGGGCAGGTAGGATATCAGATTTCTCTGTCATATGTCTGCTTTAAAGCAACTTCATTATTTTGAAGACACCTCCTATACATCAGTTCTGTTTGAAACGATCCACATTTAAAAGCTAAGGGTACAGACATGCAGCACATGAGATCAAAGCCAACAAATTTTGAAGTCAAGCTGAAAAGCACAGACCTTGGTTCTATTTTGGACAGTCCTTCGACTGTCACTTCAAAGTGTGCCATGAGCTGTTTATACACCTGAACTCCATCATGTAGGTAAAACTTGCAGGAAAAAAAGTATGGCAGATCCTCCACAGACTTTTTTTTTCCTAATCAAACAGTTTCTATAAGGAGCTTCTCATTATGAGTCACTTTTGTTACTGCTCTAAATATTCAAAGAAATTTAGTAGTAGTTACCGAAGCCGTAGAGAGAGAATTTCAAAGAAAGCATCAACAGACACTCTCACATCTGCATCCCAGAAAATGGCACAGAGTTTTTAGCTTTTTTAAACAGGCAACGAAGATGCCTTGGAAACTTGAACTTTTGTAGAAGAAAAGCACTGATACACTGGAAAAAGGCCACATGACGTGACATCTCTCCTCACTGCATACCTACCTTGTGAAGTAAATAGTCTTCTATCTTCTGCAAGACTTCAGAAAGCTTAGACAAGCCTTCAGATGGCAGCTGACAATACAGGTTTCCATCTGAGAGAATACTGGTTACTCTGACATTCGTATATAGCGTATCTACCTAAGAAAAGTAAAAAAACCCACAAAGTTAGTGAATTTATGAGTACTGTTTTTTCATCCATTAAAAATCTTTGTGGTCAATGATTTCTAATGAATTAAATAGGAAACAGGCAGATAGTACCTGTAGGTTCAGTTCAAAAGACTTGTCATACAAAGCCTTCAGACAAGTTGCATTGATGTTGATATCATCTTCTCCAGAAGTATCATACAGAACAAAGAGAGGAACATCACTCCTTTCCAGTATTTCCACAGCAAATATTTTGCTGTATGTCTGCAATTCTACAGCCTTTACTAGGAGAGGATCATCACAAAATACTTCCAGACCTGTAAGGCAGACCATAATTTTTTTGAATCATTTTATTGAAGTGAAATATAATTACAAGGACTGCTTGAAAGAGGAATCCTTTTAAGAATCAGAACGCAGTTGGAATGTCGTAATGGACTTTTATTTGCATTCTACTGAATGTCTCCCTTCTTAGGGCAGAAAGGTGTCTTCAAGGGGGAAAAGAAGATCCTCTTTAGAGAGAATCAAAGAATCAAGGCAAATGTATAGACAAAAAGAAATGCATCCAAGTAAAAAAAATACACTAAAGGTCATTCTTGTCAATTTCATATATTGAAAACAAAATAAAGTGCTCTTAAAAAGTTAGAAATGCCCACTAGTTTAAGGAAGTTAAGTAATTTCCAGCAGGGTCAAGGAAGTTTGCCAGTGCTAAGAGGAGAAGGATCACTTTAAAATAAATGAATGGGATCACAGATCATATTAAGTCGTATTTATGGTAGGAGGAGTTAAGCTTATACACTATTTCATACAACAATTTTCTTTAGGCTTGCAGATCCTGAAGGTAATATATCCAAGATAAGTGCAGAAACAACTAAGCTTCATCAGAGAGATACTGGGGTCTTCTGATAGCAAGGTTTCTTTATAGAACTCTTCTTTCTGTGCCTACCTGCATCTGCTTAGACTGTATCTAGCTATTTTGGACAGATTCTAGTATTGAGAGTAACTACACACAAGCATCAAAACCCCTAGGCATTTCAATCCGTAAGTCTGTAGAATCAGCACTGGTTTTCTCTTACCTGCCAGTTTACACTTTGCAACTTGAAATGGAAGTGAGCAGAATTGTTTGTGGAGTTTGTACGTCCTATTGCTTTCAATAACCTCACTGAAGCCATGGTCAACATAGTATACCTGACAACGGAAAAAGAGATAAGATTATTATGCTTTTAAATATATATTTTTGAGTTTATGGAAAACGTATTAAGCTACCATGTTCTCCGTGCATCCACTGAACCGGCACATCAATTTTCACTGTATTACTGCTATATAACAACATGAATTTCATGTTCATTTCCCTATTTAGACTTTCAGTGTTTTCCAGAAAAGCCTTCTCAAAGTTTCTGTAAAACAATCGTCTCCAACAGAATCTCTTCATAGGAGCAGTGCTGGGAGGACTCAGCATATTACCTCAAACTGCATGAACAAAGGTGGTAATTTTAACTTGCAGATGACCATTTAATTTTGACAATCATACAACTTAAAAGAAACTTTCAAAATGCCTTTAATTTTTCATTTAATCGAAAACAGAAGTACTTCAGATTAGAAAAGGAAAGAATGTAAGTAACACAGAATGCCTGAAAACTGACTGCACATGGGAGAAACACAATTGTTTCAAGTCTTGCTACAAATGTCAAAACAAAGATTCACTTGCCTTTAATCTTTTGTCCTCCACAGAAATTATCTGAGCACGGAGCCAGGCTCCTTCAGTGTGTACAGCAACAAGTTGCCCAACGCTTGGACAAGTAATCTGTGATGCAGTGGAATTCTTACTATAGTATGCTTTCATTTTATCTTCCATTTGTTCCTGAGCACCAGAATAATCTTTGCCCACATATCTACAATAATTTCAGTATAAAAGCACCAAACAAAAAAAACAAACAAACAAGAGTTAGGATGAAATGTCAAAAAGCTGAATAAAAACCTAAGATCCTCTAAATTCATAGATTAATAAGTCATGGATATATATCCAAACATATTCTAAGCACATCCGTATCCAAACAGGGCAACAGGAAAATACTAGCTAACAAAATAGAGTACTATTGTTCAGAGGTAAATGCTGTCCAGCAATACAGAATCTAACACACATCTTTAGAAAGAGATCTTACTTGATTATTACAACCACATAGAAGAATTTGACTGTAAGAGCAGATTATCGGGATGAAGTACAAAAGAACTGTAGGAGCACCTGAGTTACTCTGTCACTAGCAAATATTACCTTAAACACGTTTTCACTATAGATCATGAAAGCACAAGGCATCTAAAATAGCTTTACAGATCCCTGCCAAGCCCCATGCTGTTTACTCTCGGCCTCAGAACAATTCCGAGATCAGGCAGCTGATCTCCACACTGAAGCAGTCTGCCACATGAATCCGCCTTAATAACATTCTGAACACATCAGAAACAGATCAGAATGCAGCAGACAGAAAGAAAACTTATTTCTGTATTTGACAGGCAACAGAAGCAGGTATATACAATACTTGAAAGTTTACTTCTTGACATTGATTTCAGAAGGATACTTAGCTGAGAGGAGAAGCATTACAACAGAAGATTTAATAACCTACAGAACCTCCTGCCCTGCTACTTTCCAGTAGCAGCTAAGCATCCTACTGACAAAGATTCTGGCTGTTAAAAGCCAACTGAAAGAAATATTTTTCATGATTTTTAGAAAAGAATATTAGAAAAAAAAACTTCCAATAAAGTGTGTTACACACAGGTGGCCAGACAAGTCTGCATTCAGCATCACTCTTAGTCTGAACTGGGACTAGTAACAAACCAAGGAAAGCCTGGCCCCTCACTGTGAAAGGAACTGGGGGTGTATGTTTCCACAGTGAAGCAAACTATGACATTTTCCATTCAAAAACATGGGAGAAACATACTGATTTTTCCTTGCCACGGCAAAAAATCTAATTCTGTCCTGAAGTTAAATGACCTGGCCCACAAAGAATGCAGATCTCCCAGCACTCCATCCTGCACTGAGGCCAAGACGACACTGATCACCAGCAGCTACCACCCACATGAAGCTGACAAGTCAAGAAATTTTAATATTTAATATCGTACAAAAACTCTGGTACAAAATTTGGGAACTGCTGCTTCAGAGTAAGTTTAACACAAGCAGCATCAGTGTCCCAGCTCAGCCCATGGGACGCAGAGTATTCCATTTTATCCCCTACAGCCATGCTCATTAAATAAGAGGATTGAGGCAGTCGTCCAGAGCCAGGGTGCAGCTGCAACCAGAGATTTATTACATTTCTCACTCCTGACATAGACAGAACTAATACTTCCTAACCTGAACTGAGCTACTTTCCCTCACCTGGGACAAAAAAAAATGGAGACAACAAGAAGGCTGTAAGATTTAGTGTTCTGAAGCAGAACCTTCAAAAAAGGTCGTGGGGAAGACCCCCAAAACCAGAAAAATAATACAATCTGGGGAACACTCATCTACACACAAAAAACAGAGAGAAAGCGCAATACAGGAACTAGGCTAGCAGCTGAAACAAAGATGGCAACATTCTCAAACGAGAACTTCTATCTTAAGTCTCAAGTACGGAGATTTTCACAGAATCCTCAGCCTTTATGACTCTGTTACCCCAGAGAACTACACCGACACGAAGAAAGTTCAGTGCTGAGTATGCCAATAAATTAATGGCAGCTAGAGAAGAAGGATGACTAAATTTCAGCCTTAAGGCTAGTGTGCTATTTACAGCCAGTGATGAAGAAAAGGATGGTATATGATTAACAAGAGGATCTGTAAGTAAATCAAAGTGTTCCTACTTAGCACAGCTATGCTCAAAGGTCCTGGTTAGGATCCACCTAGTGAAAGCCAAAACTGTAGAAACTAATGACGAAAAACAGAGCTACCAATGTACTATATTACTTGACAGCTATGCAATTCAAGTTCTGAAGTGACAAATAAACCTGTGCAATATGAAGCTGAATTTGAAATAAGTTTCAGAATTAATAAACCCCCAGAAAAAGTTAATCTTTTAAGTTCTAGGAAGATTTTAAAAACTTTTTTATCCTGATAACGAAGTAAGGAAAGCTTATCATAGCATTTCCTTAAACACCGACACAGAAACTACAATCCACTTCTTACACCATGCTCTGAGGCTATATTATTAACCACCAAATCAAGAACCAGAATAGTTTGCTGGAAGCTCCTCCATCCCCAAAAGAAAAAACTGCAGTATAATCTGAACAAATCCAACCAGATTAGAAGCAGGTTAGTTATAAGTGTAAAAAAAATGCTTTGATAGGTGTTAGAGTAATATCTGAATGCTACCACATGTTACAGTAAGATTATTTCAAAAAAGCCCTCCAACAGCAAGTCCTATCTGCTTTGACTCAGTCAAGCTGATGACAAAATCCATCCGCTCACCAGAATTTAATAAACTCCCATTTAAACACGACACACACAAAAAAAAGATTTTTAGATTTAATTGTTAGCATGCATAAATAACAAAGTCCTGCAGACCCACGCGCTCTATGGACAAAAAAAATACTTGCCTAATGATAAGCTCATTAGTGTTGTTTGCTTCTATCACCAAGACGGATACATGTCCTTCTGACGGGATAATCAAAGGAGGAACAGATGATATACTTTCTGGATACTGCTCCTTAGACTCCTCATGCTGTTGTTCAGCTGTGGCCTTCATACCATCAGGGATCTGGACCTTCTCAGTGACATTCAGATTCTCATCAGTGCAACTTTGGGTTTTAACATAGAGGATGGCCTTTTGAGGGGCATTATATACATAGTCCACTACACATACATCTGAGAGCAACTGCAGATTATTTAGAATGCCTTCTGGAAATTTTCGTTTGTAAGTGTCTTGGTACAATTTGGGAAGTGCATCAGCCCAGAGACCACTGGGATATTTCACCAAGATACTAACAACATCTTGCTTGAAGTCACTACTACATGAAGCAGACTCAGCCTCCATGCTTGTTTTTAACAGTGGATCTGCTTTTGAAGGTGTAACATTCTGAGATGCCTTGTCTTGCTGTGCATTGCTTTTCACTGCTGGTGGTATTTTTTTAGTAGGATAAAGAATTCCATATGTCTGATCACCTGTGCATACTTTCTCCACCTTGGAAAACAAAAAGAAGAGTCAATAATGAGCTGCATCTTTAAGTCTAGAGCACTTTGTCAATTACATTTATATGACATGCATTTTATACAGACTTGGAAGTGGGCATCTGCGAGGAACTAAGCTTGAGGCAATTAGTACAGCAAAATAATTTCTTGCAATGCTTCCTTCTCCAGTTTGGGAGGAATATCAAGCACACATTGCTATAGTAGAGAGGAAATACGAAATTACTTAGGTGGAAACAAGTCCTGACTGTAATGTACAGACTTTTTTTCCAAGAAGGAGCAGATGATGATGGCACACTCCACAAACTTAAGCGTTTTGCACATTAACCTCCCTTCCTGATCTCTTCCACACAGACAAGCATATTACAACCAAAGTTTTCATTTCAGTTCACTAAGGGAAAGAAGATTCGATTGCATATTTCAGATACTGTCACGTAGCACTGTAAAAGCAATCTTCTGTTGCACTCAGGGAAAAGCATTTTCTTTAAATGAGTTATGAAATTAGGGAGAAAATTTCTGGATTGTAATAAGTTTCATATTAAATTTGATTAAGCCACTTTAAACCATGCCCTCAACCTCTCTCCAGATCCAGATGTTTTGTAAGTTCACATCTCCATTCCTTGTCTATTTCAGTAAAGAGTATCTCACATAGTCTAAGCCACAACCTTGAAAACACCATTTGGAAACTGTAGAAACAAACTCACAACAGCTACATAGCTTCAACCAAGACAACCTAACTGTGGCTTAGAAGGAATATTTATGTAAAAATGAGGCGATAAAAGCTATCAGTGTTTTCACGTTGGTCCTGAAACAAAAGCAACTCCTACAATAAACAAGTTGAACAGCTAGATTATCTGCTACTCTTCAGGCGTAGTATTTGCCTTTCCTGTGGTATCAACATCAACAGAACTTCATAAGCCTTGCAAAAATCACTCTTTGCTGTTTAGTCTTAGAAACACGCGACTGTGAGCACAACAGGGTGATTTAGAAGCATTAACTTACACAACAAAAACTGTGTATGTCTCTCTTTATCAAGAGAGACAAGAATTTAGTTCCAATACATTGGAAAAAATGACAAGGATGACCATTACTGTGAAAAGAACCATGCACCTTATCTAAACCCTAGAATTGTATTGTCCCCTCCCCCCACCCTCCCAGTTCTGTCCCATTTACCACCATACAGCAAGGGGTGAGCAAATGGTTGTTTGTGCTCAGCTGCCTGATGGGTTAAACTGTAAGACCATACAAGAGCACTTCATATACTTTCCGTGCACTGCATCATCTAGACTAGTGCAAAACCAAACTATGACACAGATCTTAGAGACAGGTCTTGGCCATCTTCTTTACAGAAGAACAAATTATATTCAAAAGTGGCAGAAGATTTTACTCATGAAAAAAATTAACCATGACACTGTAAATGTTTTAGAAGTCTTGTGCACTCAAGGCAGCACATCTACACTCTTCTTTATCAGTGAAAATCGGAGTGGTAATACTTCCTGCAAGAACCTCAGCAAGACGACGACATGAGAAGGCAAATAAACATATCCATGAATCCTCAGCTTCAGGAATCTATGCTGAATCCACAAACTTTTGGGCCTGAATCTTTCCAAGAAGGCTCACTAAGCCAAGGAGACATGCAAGATTACTCTTAATTGGATGAAGGTAAAAGGTAGTGTCCTACAGATACCCAAATACTGAAAAGTATGTATCTGCTGTAAGGTAAGAATATACAAAAATTATACCAAGTACTTCAACGAACCTGTATCAAGTTCATAAGTATCTCTGCTATTTACCTCGATAAAAGTGATTACAAAATATGTGCACATACACAACAGAAAGGACAAAAGCAGTGAAACCAACTCACGTTGGGAAGAACCTACACATTTCATCATTTTCTAATAATGCAAGAAAATTGCACAAGAGAATTTTGGAGGTCTACTTAAAGCTGGGGTGACACCAAAAGCAAATCAAATTGCTCCTGTCCTTGTTCAATGAAATTCAGAAGATTTCCAAAGATAGAGACCATCAACTCTTCACATGCTGAAGAAATTTTCACCATAGACAAACAGAACTTTCCTCACAGCAATCTGTCCTGGTTGATTCTTGACATTTCTTTCTGCATTTGATTTCATTTTCTCTATATAACCCCTTTATGCTTTGGAAAGCTAACTAAATACTTTCACTTCCTCTTCTCTAAATACTTTAACTGAAAATAACTTTACTGTAACTAAACATTTCCTTTTCTTCTGGCTCCATGCTAACCTTCATGAGATCATCAGCCCTGCAAGAGAAAAGAACTTAATTTGTTTATTCTAGAACATAATAATACTGAGGAGCCTGTCCTCTGCTCTGGATTTAAAACTGATTTATTTATGTATTTAATTAATTTAAAAAGAATAGATGTGAAAAATTTTACATCACTACATTTTAAGCCAAAATGGCATCTTCTGAGAGAGAGAGAGAAAGAGAGAGAGAGAGAGGGAGAGAAAATCCCAGCATCAAAAGGTGTACCTCAAAATCTGAATAGGACAATCAAAGGCCTCAATGCCTATGACATGTTGCTACAAATTAAATTGCTATTCTCAGTTTAAATTAGAAGGCAAACTCCAGGAGATGCTTATCTATTACTTTTTTTATTATTATTAAAACTGTTGGTTTTACAGTGAGGAAAAAAATAAAATGAATAGAATACCATAACCTAGAAAGTTCTTGTTATCTGACCAATGCACATCAAAGGAGAAGAAAGTTCAGATTATAAGTACAGACTATTTAAAAATAAAGTCTTAGGTCTAAACTTTGATCTAGCTATGGTAAAGACACCCCCATATGATTCAAGAGAAATTAAGGCCTGAAGATGCAATAGAGCAAGGCTTAAGTGGAATCTTGTATTAAGGGGAGACGCCGAAAATCCTCTTTTTGAAACAGAAAACAAAAGAACAACCTAATGAAATTAGGCTAGAAAGGACTGCAGGCAGTGGATTAGTATTTTCAAATCACTTTAAACTCCCTTAGCAATTACAAAATCCCCTCAACAAGCATAGCATTTTATCCATGCACAAATCAAGTTTTTCCTCCACGAGGAGTTACTCCAGAACAGAATACAGCTACACAGATAAGCAATATCACTGCTGAGAAGTAGCAGCGGGTGCAGTGTGAAGTATGGCTTGCAAAATGCAGGAGACCTGCAGCGATTAAGAATGGAACTTTAGACCAAAAGGGACCTCTGGTGGCCACACAATACAACTGCTTGCTCAAAGCGGGGCCAGTAGCTCCGGCCAACCAAAGCGTCCTGCATTTTAGCTGAGAAGGTCTTAGAGGGTAGGGAACACAGAACTTCATCATGCTTACATTTCTGAAAAAAGGGCTCTTCCAAACTCTTATGAATGTTTTGAGCTGCAGCATTTCTGCTCCTTGTCCTACGGCTGTGCATCACCGAGAAAAGTCTAGCTCTATATTCTCTCCCCTTTGCTTTCTCTTCCTTAGTTTGAGGAAAAGCTTTTCTCATCACCTCTTTGAGGTGTGTTTTCATGATGACAGGCAGCTAAACTCCTCCACACCATTCTCACTCTTCTTCTGGGAGAGAACATGATGGAAAAGGGATCAAGCGTAAAGATAAGCACAGGGAGACTTCTTAACAATTGCCACTGTGGAAAAAAATCACTCAGCACAGGGAGACTTGCCCACAGTGCTTTGTCTCTCCCGCTCCTCTGCCCCGCTCCACATGGATGCCATCTGTCCCCAGCTGATCCCATGTAGGCTTCCCAGAGGCTACAGCTCCCCAAGCACCACTCCAGCATGGTCACCCTCTCCCCCAGCTACCACTGCACAGCAGTTTCCCCTTTCCTCAGTCTGCTCTCCAGAGCACACCCAGCACTTCTCACAGCCCAGCTCTGGCAGGAGCAGGTCCCTTCTGGAGCTGCTCAGCCCTGACACTGGGCAGTGCTGGGCTCTGCTTATAGAGGGCAGCCCTGCCTGCATCCCCCCCACACCAAAACAACAATCTGTTCAAGAGAGCTGTGTTGCAATGTACTGCAGATCATCCTGAATGAAATTGGAAGCACAAAGCTACTTTTATGCATTGTACCTCCTGGCTAGCTCTGCTTAGCTAGTGTTCCACGAGGTAGAATGATACCTGACAAACCTTACAGGGTAAAGACTGGCAGCAGACCAAAAAGAGAAGATCCTTAGAGACCTTTAAGCCTCTTAACTCCAACAATAGCACTGAGGTTCCCTAGCTATGTTTAGAAGGCAGCAGAGATGCTGACTGAGACAATTTTTATAGGCCGGAAAATGTCCCTATTTCAACAAGATGTTTCACCTTAATTCAGTGCAATTTAGTTTAGGTGGACAGCATTTGTCAATGATTTCTTGCACAGAAGCTGATATTCAGGAAGCAACAGATTCCTCCAGTCATAACTAAAAGCTTCTGCAGTGCTCGGCATGCATAATAACAAGCAAAAAGGCTAACGAGAGCAAATTCCAATCAGCCACTTTACCACCAACAGCTCAACGTTATATCCAGAAGAGCTTATAGATACACCTATAAGGTCCCTCCCATTAATACGGATAGCAGACCTGCTTTGCAAGCACACTGTGCTTGCTGCTGCTTCTCAATTAAAGCGATTACAAGAGACCATCAACAGATGCCAGAACATTATCAAGAGCAACAGAGTTCGAACCATGCTACAAAGAAGAAGGTGTTTGTACTAGGCTCTCAAAAATGGAAATCTGGAGTCCAAAACAATATAACAAAATTTAAAAGTCCCCAAATGAAATACTGACATTGCAACTGAGTAAAACAAGTAGAATGGAAAAGAAAAATAAAGCCATTCTTTTTCATATACGCATACAGAGGGATGAAGAAAAACTTGAGTGTTGCCAGGACAAAGGCTTTGTAAAGTGTGCAGCTAAACCACTACATGTATATACACACACAAATCAAAAGAATCACAATGACTTCAGTCTTGCTTAATTACTGTGCACACTGAGGATGAAAAGTCAGGCACACTAGCAGCCTCCTTAGAGCATGAAGATACCTTCCACCAAGGAAATGGAGAAAACGCTTTGAAATGAATCTTTCAGTGACTTTTTTTTTCCCCAAGACTCCATTCACAGCTGGCATTCGCAGCCATATTCTGTTATTTTTCCACAAGACAAGGAAATGAAATGCGCAGCGGAAGCCAGCTGAAAAACAATTTTGTAGCAAACAGGAAAATCTGGTTCCGTTATTCTTGCTATAACACAGGTCCTCAAAGACTGCTCTAAAATATACTGATCAGAATCATCACAATGTTTAGATAAAATAACTCATCACAGTTCTGGAATAGCCGAGGCTGGGACATCTGGAGGTCACCTAGTCCAGCCCCTGCTCAAGTAAGGGTTACCCTAAGTAGGTTTCTTCAATAAGCAGAGCAAGAGAAAGTTAACTATCATAATGTGAGAGCACATCTTCAGAAGACAGTTCACAGGGCCAGTGTAAACTGTGCAAGCTTTCAGACATACATACATACTACCAGCCATTACCAACAGATCCGTCTCCTCCATCCGCAAAGTACTTTCCAGTTCCTAGGCACACACTATGTATTAAATGTAATCAGATGTGATTTTTTTTTATTATCTCAAGTCCATCGCTCTGTTTAGAATGATTTTTGCATCACAACTGAACTGGGCTGTGAAAAATACTTCAAGACTGAAAGCCTTACACAAGCAAAGTTGCTCACAGAATACAACTGGCTACTATGGCAATCAACTCATCTTCTCTGACATGACACAATTCATTCTGAACTGTAAAGAAAAAAAGCATCTGCCAGATGCATTGGGATCAGGTTAACAAAGAGGAACGATGCTGACCAGAAACTGATTCAGGAAAAAAAAAAAAGCAGTTCTATTCTGGGTTCTGGCACTGTTTACCAGCTGATCCTGTCATCTTCCTGAGTGTTTAGTTTTGCTTTCTGTGAACAACTTCTACGAAGTGTTGAAGGAGTAAGAATAGTTACAAAAAAAAGAAAGCCAAAAACCAGTGAAGTATCCTACCTGGCAACACATGGCATCTACTTGATGGAGTTACAGCGTCAGTGGATAAAAGAAGAGCAACCAACATCATCTACCTGGACTTGTGCAAAGCATTTGACACTGTCCCACATGACATGCTGGTCATCAAATTGGAGAAAAATGGATTGGACGGATGGTCCACTTGCCAGATAAGGAATTGGCTGGACAGCTGCAACTCAGAAAGTTGCAACCAATGGCTCAATGTCCAATTGGAGACTGGTGATGAGTAGCTTTTGTCAGGAATCAGTACTGGGACCGATGCTATTTAACATCTTTGTAGGCAACATGGACAGTGGAATCAAATGCACCTTCAGCAAGTTTGCAGACAACACCACGCTGAGTGATGCAGTGACACGCTAGAGGGAAGGGATGCCATCCAGAGAGACCTGGACAGGCTTGAAAGGTAGGCCCATGCCATCCTCATGCAGTTCTACAAGCACAAGGTCCTGCATCTGGGTCAAGGCAATCTCAAGCACAGATACAAGGTGGGTGGAGAATGGCTTGAGAGCAGCCCTGATAAGGATTTGGGGTGTCAGTTGATGAGAGATTCAACACAAGCTGGAAATGAACACTTGCTGCCCAGAAGGCCAACCATATCTTGAGTTGCATCAAGAGAGATGCAACCAGCAGTCCAGGAAGGTGATTCTGCCCTTCTGCTCTGCTCTTCTGAGATCCCACCTGGAGGTGTCCAGTCCTGAATCACAGAATCACAGAATGTCCAGGGTTGGAAGGGACCACAAGGATCATAAATCTCCAACCCCCCTGCCACGTGC
>JAOWBP010004700.1:54891703-54903438 GCA_028571105.1 Tragopan temminckii | reverse complement strand
CTCCAGCTTGGAGATAAGGATGTGGTGGGGGACCATGTCAAAGGCCTTGCTTAAGTCCAGGTAAATGACATCGACAGGGGGTTGACATCCTGGGGCCCCCAATACAAGAGAAGGACATGATGCTGTTGGAGCAGGTCCAGAGGAGGGCCACAAAGATGATCAGAGGGCTGGAGCACCTCCCGTGCAGGGACAGGCTGAGAGAGCTGGGCCTCTTCAGCCTGGAGAAGAGAAGGGACCTTATAGTGGCCTTCCAGTACCTGAAGGGCAAAGCTGGGGAGAGACTTTTAATAAGGGCAGGTAATGACAGGACAAGGAGAAATTGATTCAAGCTGGATAAGGGTCAATTTAGACTAGATATTAGGAAGAAATTCTTTACTGTGAGGGTGGTGAAACACTGGAACAGGTTGCCCAGAGAAGCTGCATATGTCCCCACACTGGAGATCAAAGCCAGGCTGGATGGGACTGTGAGCAACTTGGCCTGGTGGGAGGTGCCCCTGCCTATAGCAGAGGCATTGGAACTAGGTGATCTTAAAGGTCCCTTCCAACCCAAATCATTCTACAATTCTACTTCCTATTTGCAATGATAGACTTTTAACTTGTAATGAAAACTACTTCAAAACAAACAAAAGCCCATGAGTCCATTTTCCCTTTCTTTTATCTATTTATTTACAATCATGCGTCTCTGACAAGACAGCCTTTGGAACCTGACCAGCACCAGAGATAAGGTTTTGCACTCATGGGAGCAGACAGTTCAGCAACACTGAAGATCTCACTAACAGAACTGTTGAAACAGACCTTTCTCTTCCTGATGGAGGTCTGCATGATCAGCAAAGACTGCTTGAGGATGATCAGCATATTTAGCCCCAGCCTAATTGCTCATTAAAGCTCGGCTATTATCTGTAAGTGATAGACAGTAAACAAATACTTTGTACTTTTTTGTTTAGTTGTGCAGAATGTGATACTACAAGGAAGATGCTCAAGCAAACTGACCTAAACAGGGGAAGTAAAATGCCAATGGAGAACACAATCAACCTCAATCTTCTCCTTTCAGTCAGGGGGACCAACAGTAGAAGACCGAAAGCAAGGCTATTAAAAAGCCTCTAAAGTACAGTGATCTCTGGAGACTTCAGCTCACCTGACACAAAGTTCTTCCACTGTTCCTGACTGAAACCTAAAGACAGAAATGATTATTTCTCTGAAGGGAAAAAAAAATGAAATTACTTCCTCGTAGAGAAAAATTTAGAGAAGTGAATTACTAAGAAATGACACTGTCCACAGCAGAGACCTCAAACCTTTAGTTTGGTGACATTGAAACCACATTACAGAGTTCACTGCTTCATGGTTTGTAACTAAGCTACTACTGATCAGTATACATTCAATAAGAGTATGTGTGTTGTCTCTTTAAAAAGGTGCTGAGAGAAACATCAGGGATTTTTCCTGTTCCAAAGCAAGCAGATGCTCGCAATGTAAAGTATCAAAAGAGGCAGAAGTAATTCAGGAATTAGTAATGGCATCATCTTTAACAATATCATTCTGTGTCCTTTCAGAGGATCTACACTGCTCTACACAAACGACTTGTTTGAACCTGCAATTAACACTGCTTTAAGAGATTTGCAGAAGCCTTCTATTAAGTCCCTAGTTCAATCTTCTCCATGCCAGGGCCACAAGTATACTTTACATAAGTCAAGTCAACTGAGGCAGACTCCACAGGTTCATTAACTGTCTTCTACATTAAGACTGTGCCAAGGCAACTTCATAGTTAAGACTGCTGTTGTACTGAGCTTGCTATATTAGAGCATTTCCACAGACTTAATGACTGCTTACTTACATTAAAACGAATGTATCTGTTTGCTAGAAAAAAAGAAGAGATAAACTCAGGAGATAACAAGCAAATGGAAAGCATACGAAAAGAGAATATCCTGTGTGAACAGTAACATTTTGTCTGGAATGTTATCTTAGAAAAGATGAAACTAAAATTTGCTGCATGAATTAACCAACTCAGAACAGTCTGCTCTACAGGTAACACAGGAATTGTTATCAACCATCAAAACAAATCACTGCTGTTTACAATAAGTTACTGATGTCTGTAATAAGATGTGACAAATTTTGTGTCTGTTAGAACACCATGCTCTAATAGCATGCAAATACTGCTACTCCTGAAGAGCAAGTATTCAGGATCAGTTGCATTTCATATAAAATACTTTGCAGTACAGAATGAAAAGTCACCTGAAGCAGACAAGATTCTCATTAACAACCTCCAGGTGCCTTGGTTTGATGTTGAAGTTGGAAGCATTTACTGATAGGACTGACATGTTAGCGTAAAGCTTTTCAAGAAAGAAAGCCTTGATGCAAAGTAGCATTTTACCCTAAAGGGAACCACCAGTGCAGAGGAAAAGACAAAAGCACAGCGAAGAATCTTAACCTGGTGGTGAGACAACCTGTAAGTGGGGTTCAGCCAGACACCAGCTCCTAATAGTGATTTTTCGGAGTGTTGTTTCTAGGACTTTTTTTTTTTTTTTAACTGCTACATATTAAAAATAACATTTGGCAAATGAGTACTCAAATCTGAAGGGTGTTGGCATCCTTAAAAAAAAATGATATTCAATACTTACTGTGCACACATGTGGCCAGTTCTCAAGCTGACGGAGCACTGTTGTACTAAGCTCTTCCCTGTACGTTTCCTCATAAATCTGTGCTATCTTCGACATCCAAACACCATTTCTGTACTTGCTCAAAATCTCCTTAATGCGGTTTTGAATTTCATTGACATTAGGAACAGAATGGCCAGAGGCAACAGTATGTGTCTCCACACCAGATATACTCAAGTTATCTGTTAAACAAAAATAGAGCCTTCAAATAAACATAATCTTCTCAGTACAGACAGATTTTAACCTACCTACTTAGAAATTAGTCATGGTAATTGCCAGTGTAACACCAATTCTATAACAGTACTCTCTTGTATAACTGTTTCAAGTCACTTTCCATTGGAAAGACACATGGAAGCCTCACACAATCAGACACAGCTGAAATAAAATTTTCAATTATTGTACTTCTTTTCATAGGCAGGTATTAAACCTTTTTTCAGAAAGGATTCTGAAAGAGAATGCAAAATCTTCGGCAATAGTGCAGCCTCTCAACAACGAGGCTATCTCCCAAGACAGACACAGGATGTTTTTTTTTCCTCAAGTACACACACAAAGATAAAACAAAATACCTAAGTATATTCATCCAAACGAAGAGATATACAAAATAGACCAAAGATTCACTTTTTATTCTAAGATACATCCTAAGTAAAAGTCTGAATCCACACACTCTTAACTCGATGATCGCTGGACATCCCTTCCAACCCCTACAATTCTGTGATTCTGTGAATGTCCAGCTACTTTGTGTGGCTTCGTGCACCACCTATAGGAGAAGAGAAGTCATTACCTCCAGCCGGAGGCTCGCATTATTAGCTTTCTTGCTCCCTCATTCTCTGCTCCTTTTCTCTTGTGGAGGGGAGCGCTTGCTACCAGACCTGTAGCATCACATATCAACCTGGCAAGTCTCAAAGAAAGCAATCATCATTTGACAAGCTGATCAACAATACAACTGCTGGGATTCAGGCAGGCAGAAGGACATGTCCTGAACAGCTAGGGTAGTGTGCTGGCCTTTATGTGGCTCTTTACTCCCAAAAGCCAAGATTTTGCCCTCCACTATTATATCCATACCCTGGCACTGCAGTGAAGCTACTCACTCATACTGTGTGACTGGCTTTCACATTTACTACACAATGATCTTCCCAGAAAACAGAAACAAAAAGGCAGACAAATAAGCACTCCTATTTCCCCAGCACCATGAAATCAAAGTGAGAGGTTTGCTCATAAAACTTGGTATTTTACCCAAATCTATCTTCATTCAAAACAAGTAGCAAGGCAGGCTTTTCTTAGGAATACACTCATTCTAATGTCAGCAGTGTGAACAAGAAAACACCTCTTACTGGGGAAACTTACCATTTGAATCAACAGAAGACCTTCTGGACAGGTGAACGTGCAGCTCCTTTTGAAACCGTGGTGAGACAGTTGGTCTCTTCTCAGACCTAAAATTGAAAAGAAAATTTCTTTAAATTACTGTCTTGGCTCTCAAGAGCACTCTATTTGCTTATAATTCATACATATGAAATAGTATGTATTCCACAAGCTTCTAACTGATCCTCTACATAAGAGCAAACTCCTGTTGTCCTGACAAGACACCTTGGCTAGCAACAGCAAGGCAAATCAACAGGCGGTTTCTAGTGTGACTTTACTATCGTGATCACTGAGAGAAACAAAACACTCAGTAGGAAGACACTCACAAAAACAGATCACGTAGGCCCAAGAGCACAGATTAAGCTCAGTCATAATGTTGATATATTCAGTCTCACGACTTGGTCATTCTTTTAGCCGGTGTCTCAGTCTTGCTGGTGAACATGAACATGTCCATTTTTTTGACTGCCATGTCTCCTCAAAGCCCTGACACCAGAGAGATCACAGCAGCATGTACTGCGTCACTTATGTTGCAAGCAAAAAGGTGCAAGAGTTTCAGAAAAGGAGTTCAAAGACCAAAACAAAGCACCTTCCAAAGGCATTTATGCAAGGAAGAATTGCAGTGGAGCAATTGTAGCAGAAGATGCACTAAAACAGCTCTACACAGAAGCATGGCAAATTGCTGCAAATCCCAGGAAGCTTCAGGCAAGAGCATCCGCTGTACATGCACTAAGCAAGCTCTGCAGATGGTCCCTTTCCAGAGGGCACATGAGGACAACAGCCACCTGTGGAGTCCACAGACAACTCTGGAGGAAATCACCAGACACGGAAACAAAGGAGACTTTCTGAGCTCCACCTGGGATCTTTGAAGACAGTACAGGTATCAAGTACTATGCTGAAGTTAGCAACAATAGCAAGAAGAAGTCAATGCTAGCATGGCATTCTTAGGTAATCTTACGTGTCTTCAAGCTGACCTTTACTCAGCACAATCACAAAGCAGAAAAAGGACTCTCACATTCACACCTTTCTAATCATATAATCATTCAGGTTGGAAAAGACCACTAAGATCATCTAGCCGAACCACCTACCCACCATCAATACTGCCTCTTCAAGATCTAACAAAATCTGGTACCCTTCACTTTCTTTCTGTCCTCATGAAATGACAAACCTGCTCCTCCACCAGGTATAGGATGTCACTTTAACCAAAAATGACACTTTGTTCAGGGACAAGTCCTACAGTATTAGTAGTCGGAACAGCCACTGTCAAGTGCAGCATTTTCCATAGCAGAAGAGGATAGACCAGCAGCTCATGGAAGAGCACATTTATGAAACAAAAGTGGGATAAGACTTAAAAATACTGAAGCAAAGATCACCCACATCAAACCCAGACAGACATTCATACACAACTGTTTTTACCTGAACAGTGTCTTCAATATTTTGTCTGCAACAAAACAACAAAAAATAGGCTGTGTGCCACAGCCCACACCCTCACACAGACTGGCAGAAGTATCTCCTTCCAAGGTGTCTGTGCCTGGCCATGTAGGCCCCAAAAGAAAGCCAGGATCTCTCCCTCCTTCAACCACCTCTCCATACATTTATTCACCAGCAATGACAACTCCAAACTGGACAGGTACCTGAGAAAACAGTCCCATGAGCTAGTCACACGAGCAACAGAGACTTAGGGTAAGTGAGACTGCTGCCTCACAACAGAAATCAGTTGTGTTCCAGTCCCAGTATCACACCACTACTACACTTCAGGTGACATGGATGACCCGAGCGCAGAGATAACTAGCAGGTACTGCAAGGATTCAGTTCTTTGTGCAAACAGGTGCAGGACAGTCCAGAACCAAGCCTGCCTGGCACAAAGCTAGACAGTCACAAGGCCAACATGCTACTTTCCAGCATGCAGATACAGAAAATTCAACTGCTTGGAAGGCCTCATGCACTCTAGTTGTTGAAAAGTGCTCCCAGGAAGAGGCCTCCTAGTCATGCTACCAATAAGAGAAGACAGCAGCACAGCCCAACACAAACACATGATTAGACATGCTGCCTTGCCAAGCACGCATGCATAGCTGAAAGGCAGGCTTCTTCAGAGGCACATTTCTTCAGAGAGGAGGGAGTGCATGCTTTTCCATGCCTAAGCCCCTTACCTTAGCAAGGCCCACGCCGTCCTACTCCGCACTGTCCAAGGGCCAAAGACCAATCCCAGGAGCGGGGCTGGTTGGCAGCCACCAGCAAACACTGACTGCTGATTGAGGCAAGGGGGACACCAAACACCTCCATCTGCTTTCATTTGTGTCACTGTTTTCCAACTTCAGTGTCTCCTACAGTATGATTTACAAGCGAAGTCCTTCTCATTCTGTGGACTTGCAGGTCCACAGCAGCCCACTGGCATGGACTTAGATTGATAACTGATTGCTGTTATATATATCCCACCACAGCACCTGCAAGATGGCCTGGGATGGCAGCAGGAAGCAACCTGCTAGAATCACAGCTACCTTTAGCATCCCTCCCACATCATCTAGGCATGACAGAGTGGGAAAGAGAAACAGCCAGTTCCCTTTCACCCATGACCAAGCACTAGCAAACCCCTGAAGCCATGGTCACAAAAATCTCACAGCAAAACACCACAGCACTGCTCTGAGGAGAGAGAGGTGGGGTGCTCCTGTCATGTACACTCGCCCCACAGCAACAGGCCTGAATCCTCCTCCCAGGGTGCAAGGATACGAGGGCACTGCCCTGTGACCTCTAATCATAGCCTTGGGCCTTCAAGCAGTTCACTGCAGCTGCACTTGGCCAGTGCTTGGCTGATGCTAACAGCCCCATGCCCCACAGGGCATTGCAGCAGTGTGGCTGAGGCTGAGCACGGCCACTGTGAGTGGCAACACACACTCACCCTGCACTGTCAGCTGACAGCCTGGGGCAGAGGTAAACACCCCACAAGGAGAAATGATGGCCCAGCAGCTCCATAAGCTGCCTGGATTAGAGATGCTCACACACAAGGGCTGACAAGCAGCAGAATGCTAACCCAGCAGAACAGCACCTCCAGCCTCATCCCAGCTTGGCCCAACACATCCGGGCAGCTGCTGGCTTCATGTGCACCACAAAAAGCACAGGAATGCTAACGCTGCAAGGGCTGAGGCAGGCAAAGGGCAGAGAAACAATCATCAGCACTCAGCATCAGCATCCCCTGCACACAAACCCTCTCTGATTCCCACATTCCCACAGCCCAGAAAATCCCTGGACACAGAAGCATCCAAGCACCATCTCGTTTCCCCACATCTCCCACTGCACGCACTGACCTGTTGACAAGTGTGACATGTCTTTGCATGGGGATCTCTCTGAGCAACCCACTCCCAGTGGCTGCAGCTGGGGCAGACCAGGCACTCTCCATGATAGGATTTGTTGTGATGCATAGTGCTCCTCTGCCTCTTGGCACACGAGGGATGGGCTTCTTGCTGCCTTCTTCCAGTGTGCTCAGTGACTTGGGTTGCCGCAAAGTTCCTTCTGGCTTTCCTAAAGAGTTTCCAGACGTGGCCATCAGTAATGCTCTCCTCTGCCCCATGCAAGCACTCCTTACAGGCAACAGCTAAGACATACAAACAGGTTGCACTGCAGGGCAAGCAGAACCAGAGCTCCTGAACTTGACAACTTTGGGTCAACTGTCCAAAGCTAAACACTAGAGCTGGATTTCTTCATCTCATCAGCAGGCAAACCTGGGCAGCAGCTACGTTGGGGTACCAGGGCACTCACAACAGGAACTGCAGAGACATTTGCAGCTGATGCTGCCCAGGCTGCTCCTCACCTTGAGGGCGCAGCTCACCTCTGCCACCCCACCAAGGGCTAGCTTATTCCTTACAATTAAGCAGGCTCACCACCACTCTACTCACACGTATCTTAGACATTTCTTCCACAAAAGCACAGCCAAATGGAAACAAAGGCAAGTGTCTTTCCAGAGCATTTTTGTTTCAAGAGTGTTCTAAAGAAAGCCTCTCACACAGACAGTGGCTTGCAAGCACTGATACCCTGTTGTCAGCATCACATCCCATTACTTGGAACCTTCCAGTGAAAACACACATTTCACTGCCTTCAGCGGGACACCTTAAGGCAAAGACTTTTGCTTTTAAATATGCACAAGTCTTTAATAAAAGCAGGCCTTTTGCAGCTGCCTGGGGCTTACCTACTGGTGTGACTGGAGATGTATTCTTCAGCCTCATCCGGCAGTTCACTTGCTTTCCTGTTTTCTTCTTCAAACTGCTCTGTCGGGCTACAAGTTGAGCAATTTGCATGGTCTCAGGGCAAGCAACAGCATGGCAAGTCACCTGTTTGGGGCAAGAAAGGGACAGGAGTAGAAACAGTCACTGAGGTCCAAGCTCATCCACAATCATAAAAAGACTGACAGCAATTTCCACTTCCCGTAATCAAAAGCTCACAGAGGCCAGCAAGCAATTCAACAGAAGTTTCAGAAAAGACAAAGGCCTTTGAAGATCTCCTCCTTCCATAATGCACCTCAGAAAACAGTAGATCAAATAGCTAAATCCACGCAAGGCTCTTCATCCCCTTTTGCTTTAGCTTGGAGCCCACCTGGCAGTAGCCCAGCTTCTCTCTTGCATCCTACAAGCCCAAGATCCCACTTTACAACACTACCCTGCACTTCCCAAAGATCTCCTCACACCTTCCAGGCAGCACAGACTGACTTTGCAGGAGCTTCCAGCAGCCACTCAATACCCAGAGCAAACAGACAAGCAGGCCCAGCCCTGCAAACCACCACTCAAGGGACTTCCAGCCCCTTAGCCTCTCCTCATCCCAAGTTCTGCCTCTCCTCTTTGGCCAGAGCCTTCCCACTTGCTCTTACTCCTGATTAACTTCTGCCCACAAGTGCTCAGGCCCTACTGTGGCCCCACACTGCTAGGCTGCCCTTTTCCTGCCTGACACAGGAATAGCACAGCCATCCCACTGGCACAGATTGCCTGCAAGCACTGTGTTGGCACTCAACAGTGGCTTGACCTTGGGCAAGCACATAGACAACGTTCTTTGCCTCCACAATGACCTCTTGCCTTGGCCTCTCCTTGATCCATCTTTGTAATGCAGACAGAAGTAGTCCTTTAAAAGCAAACAGTGCTTCAGCAAGCCCCCTAGAAGTCATACTGCACAACTGTTGTGCAGTCATCATCCATACAAGAAACACACTGAGGGTGTCAGAGCTTGGCCTGGCAGTGTCTCAATACACAGCCTAACCAGTGCAGTGATGAAATGCAAGGAAGCACAGTGAGGCTGAAGTTGGTGGAGATCAATCTCTACAGAACACCTCACTCACTATCCCTACTCAGAACGGCATTAACCGTACCCAGTTGCCCAAGAGATTGTCCAGTTGGGAGTGGAATATCTCCAAAGATGGAGACATTTCAACTGCTCTGGTTAACTTGTTCCAAGGTTTGACCACCATTACGGCAAAAAAATAAAGAGACATTTCTTATGTTCAAATTAAATCATCCGTATTTCACTTTGCACCTCTTGCCTGTTCACTGAATACCACTGAGTACTGGAGATACAGATGGGCTCAAGTGTTTTTCCACTCTCCCCAGAACAGCTATTAATACACATGGATTAGATTCTCCTGTGCTTTCTCTTCTCCACAGCGAACAAACCCAGCTATCTTAGCCTGCCAACACAGTCCCTTTACCACCTTCAAATCTACTCACCAAATTTGATGTGGAATGTCCGTATCTCTGTTGCTTTGGTAGACACAGAACTCTGCATGGAGGGGAACACAGCCACCTGCTCTGCAAACAGTCATCAGTCACTCCAGCCATGTGCAGACTTCCTAACGGTGGACTCTATCCCATCACTTTGGTCATCTGCACTAAACAGCACTGCCACAGTATCAACCTACACTGCACATCACTGTTGACTTGCCCCCATGTTGAGTTTTGTGCATCTATTATGGAAGGCAATATCAATAGCCTTATTAAAACAGAGAAAGGCAACATCCACTACTCTCCCTTTACTCACTCAACCAGTTATCTCATCATGGAAGACTACAAGGTTAGCCAGATAAGATTTTCCTTCATAGATCTATACAAACTATCACCACTTTCCTTGTCTTTCACCTGTCTGGAAGAGGTTTCCAGAATTAGCTTACTCCATGAGCTTCAAACTTTTTGGCTTGCCTGGGCTGCACTGAGTCAACAGGAATTGTCTTGGGCTGCATACACAAAGGTTGCTCCAAAAGTAACGCTTCCTATTTATTTCTATGAAAACTACAACCCAAAGAGCACAATAACACTGTTTGAGAGAGCAAAATCTCAGCTACAAAACACTGTTTTTCAACATAAGCAATTTCAACATACACATTTTTTGCCAACAATGAACAAGAGTTTACATGCTGTGCTAGTAAAAATCTGCACCAGTGGAGGCAACCCAATGTCACCACTGCTAAAATGCACCACCTCTCTGTGCTGACATCCACTGTTTGGTGTCCATAAACATTCAGTAAGCTTAGATGAGTGTCAGTGGGTGCCATTTTTTCTGCATGGAGGAGTTCAGTGACACACCTCTGCTCCATGTGCTCTGCCATCCCAGACACCATTTAGTCAAACTGCCCCTCTGCTGGCATCTGTTGTACAGTAACAACATGGAATAAAATACTGACAGGAAAGTTCAACCTCTACTGCTGTTCCACCAACACTTGCCTCTGACACTGTGATCAGATATAACAAAATAGCAGGCATTACTTTTGGAGCATCTCTCAAAATATATAATAGCTCATGTATATAAGTAAGAATACTTTAACATTCAATATTTTTATTAAAACAGTGAAAAAAGAGCAATAAAAACCAGAACTAGTGGGATACTTGAGCTTGTTTTTGTGACACTAATGCATCAGGCTGGTATGGTGGGCAACAGCTGCAATTCTCAGTAAGGTCTCTAAGATCCTCAAAGATCCTCTAAGATCTTTGTCAAAATTTTACTCCTCCTGTACTTCGTCCCTGACAACACAAATGTATCTACTGCCAAAAAGCAATAACACAAATAAGGTGCAGTTGAGAACTGAGGAATCCAGAATGGCTTTGCAACAACAGCCAGCTCTCAGCACCCAGGAGTGCACTGCATCAGGCCCACACGAGTGCACAGCCAGTCTGTTAAGGTATTCCTTAACCTAGTTCCTCTCTGCTGAAAGTAAGGCTTCCTTGCTACAGACCTCAATCTCAGGAGCCTTGGAGTGGCTGATGGCCAGTATTACCAGTGAATAACAAGGCAGAGAAAGTCTCTTCCATGTCCATTAAGATTAGGTGCCAATTTCAAATCCTCTGCAGACTCAAATTTTCTCTAGTCATCATGTTTCTACAGGTGTGTCAGGAAAATTTCCTCTTGCCCCTCACGTCCCTCACCAGATTCAACTCACCATGGGCTGCAGCCTTTCTAACCACATCCCTGCATGGACAGTATCTCTATATTCCTTCCAGCTCACACAGTTCTGTTCCTGACTCTTGTAAGATTCTGTTAGCATCAGAATTAAGATCCAGACCTTCCAGTTCACTCATGCGTGTCTCCTGCAGCATTTGTTTCATGCTGTTTGTTAGGATGGACTCTTGTTGGTCAATGGGTGTATTAAATATGGTGTATCTGAGATTCAGGTGGCAAGTAGGGCATTAGTGAAGCATTCTGGCAAAGCAGTTATTTGCTGCAGTCTTTACTAAGAGGCCCTCACTGTAGCACAGAGATACACAA
>JAOWBP010004700.1:54860548-54886606 GCA_028571105.1 Tragopan temminckii | reverse complement strand
GACCAGGCTGCCCAGGGCCCCATCCAATCTGGCCTTGAACACCTCCAGGGACGGGGCACCCACAACCTCTCTGGGCATGGTTTAGTGGGAAAATATTGGTGGTAAGCAGATGGTTGGACTGAATGATATTGGAAGTCTTTTCCAACCTTAGCAATTTTATGATTCTATCCTATGATAAAATAGTGAAGATGCTTTTTGGGGAAGGCTCGTTCCCCTTTTTTGGGGGTGAAATCACCGCAGGCACCAGACCAAGCTGAAAAGGAATGTCAATCTTTAGCATTTTTCAGTCTGCACAGATACACTAACAGCAGCCTGCCTTGGTGCACCCCAAGCATGTGATGGTCCGGCTCAGCTGCTCAGCTAGAAAGAAGGAGCACAGAGTCTGACGCTTCCTTGGCCCCTTGAGCCTCTTAGTGCACATCCAGCATCTTACTGACCTCAGCTGGCCACTGCTCACATGTGCTTGTATTTACACACCCATACACCCACAGAGGCACACAGCACTGCGTGTTTGTGTCCTTAAAAAAGGTACTTCACCTACACAGTGAAGCTAAACGTACTGCACACAAACAGGCCAGCAGAAAGACAGAGAAGTTCCAGCTTGTCAGTTTTGGAGCCGAAGGCAGATCTCCCGTAGCCCTGCAGCAGGGCAGGCTGCAGTCACACACACCAGCGTCCCTGTGGTGACACAGAACCGTCCTGGCGCCCCAGGGCACGGCCACACGCAGCCCGGGAGGACTGCAGCACACAGACACACACGCAGGCACACACACACGCAGGCACACACACACGCAGGCACACACACACGCCCTGGAGGCAGCCACAGCACTGGGAGCTCCTGCTTTACTCCTTCATTTAAACAATCCCGGTTCCGCCTCCGGCGAGCCTTCCTTCTTGCACTGAACCTGCCGCATTAACAGCCGCGCAGGAAAAGCTACGCCTGGGCAAAGGTGAGCAGGAAGAACACGCAGAGACTCGAGGCGGCAGACCGAAGGGCTGACTGCAAGAGCGAGAAGTCCAGCAAGGAGCGGCGCGGGGCAGGACGGCTCCAGGCTGCGGCGAGGAGCAGCCAGGAAGGCGGCCGTACCGGTGCCGGCACGGAGGCGAGCCGCGCCGGGCGGGCAGCAGCGCAAAGCCCCCGGCCGCCGCTCAAAGGAACCGCCGCAACCACCCTCAACCGCCGCACCAGGGCCGAAAGCTACCCGGAGGCACGCACCCGTCGCTACTCGCGGAACCGTTTTCACCGTCGAGCAGGAGCAGCTTCCCGCCGCCGGGCACGGCCTCTCCGTCCAGCCCGGGAGGGCCGGAGCCCCGCGGGGCTCCACCGGTTCTTCAGCTCCGCCGCTCTCCTCGCCTCCCGGCCCCGGCGCTGGGACGAGGAGCAAACTCCGCCCGAGGCGCATGCGCGGCGCTCTTCCCGCCCAGCCACGGGGTGGGCGGCACGCGGCGGGCGGGGCGGGGCGGCCATCTTAGGGCTGTGGCGGAGGCGGGGCACTGGGGGCGGATGTGCTCGAGGCCTCGCTTGAGCTCGTTCTCTTTCCCTGTGCGGTGGACTTTGCTACTCGGAAGCGGATCTTCTCTTGGCTCCCAAACAGTTTATAACAGTTTGAGAACTTCTGCCCCCTGTTTAAAGGAGTGCCTTAGTCCATGTCCTTTCCGCGTAGCTTCGTGTGTGGAGCTCTCCCACAGCACGTTCAAAATCTGTGGATATTTACTCTTTTATCTGTGGATAGCTCTGAGGCTCTAGCTAGAGCCAAATTTCAGAGCAGCAGTGCTTGTGCTTCAGCCCCTTTTTGTAGAGTTACCTGGCAGGCTCAGACCAGCTCTCATTAATTCAGTTTTAATGGAATCAAATCCTTTTCGGTGTTCTGGTGTCCATCCAATGTTCCCCCAGGCCCCTTGACAGCAGCATCTGACAGCATGGCAAGCAGACTACAATTCGGTGCCCAGCATCTGCACCATCCAGCCATCCCTGCAAACATTTGTGGCTTTGCTTACATGGGCGAGAAGCTGTTTAGCAAATAGCTTGTTTCCTTTCTTCTCCTAATTATCTTTGACACATGTCAAATTCCCACCAAAATACAGTGCTTTGTACTGCTTGCAGCTTTTTTTTTTTTTTTTCTCCTGAGATACTAGTACCCAGCTGGTCCCAACAAATTCAGTAAATCTGTGTTTGCCACTTGTTCAGTTTTTGCCAAGTAGGATGTCCTTAGCACATCACAAGACTGATGAAAGGATTGTTACTTTGCCAGTCTCCCAGGTTTTTGGCGAGTAAGTTAGCAAAGAACACGGCCCAGAGTGGCTGCACTTCCCTTTGGGGGGCAGAACTCACCCATGTGAGAGTGACTACCTTCCGACTTTCTCCATCCAAAGGAACGCATAAGAAGGCGTCTTTTATAAAGTACTCGTTGTGTCTTCAGATATTGCTGACAACAAGGTATATGGGGTTTTGTACCACTGTATGAATCTCCACTATGATTTTATTAATTTCTTTCAAGTCTTGTACAAAGTCCTGAGTGCAAGGATTCTCGGACAGCAAAATGCAGGTATGATACTCTGACATTTTCATAGCGGCCTTACTCCATAAAAGTATTCAGCAATGGTTCTAAGCCCACTCTGGCTTCCAATTTCAAATGATACTGTTTTTTTCTTACTGGTTTTAGTTTGACTTTTACTGTGGTAGCATTCTTGGCTCTCCTAGGTTTTTTGGAAGTCCACACTAGGATTATTACAGCATATAAAATTTCCTCTGGCATTCTGGTCCCTTACTGTTCCTCTTCAGTCTGCAGATATGGTTGAACTTCCCATACTGTGTCCTCAGGTATATGCAACCAAATAGACTTAACAGAAAATGCTAGTTGAGCTCTCAAACAGATCACATCCCAGCAATAGCAGGGGGGAATTCTGGCATATATAGAAATTCATGAGGGATCTGGATAGGCTGATTGCTAGGCTAAGGCCAATGGGATGAGGTTCAACAGCACTAAGCACTGGGTCCTGCACTTTGGCCACAACAACCCCAGACAGCACTATGGGCTTGGAGCAGGGTGGCTGGCGAGTTGCACAAATGAAAAAGATTTGGGGTTTTTAGTGGAGAGCAGGCTGAACATGAGCCAGCAGTGTGCCCAAGCAGCCAAGAAGGCCAATGGCATCATAGCTTTTACCAGAAGTAGTGCAGCCAGCAGGAGCAGGAAGCTGAGCATCCCTCTGTACCTGGTGCTGGTTAGGCTGCTGTGGGTGCGCACCTGTAGAATTGTTTCTGCAGGGAGTGGAAGGGTACCCCGAGGAGATCTCTACTTGCAGCTGGCAGCATTGCATGTAGCAACCTTCTGGAATGGGTGGTCCTGTTTCTCTGCAGCAGGCTCCTCTTTGCCCTCTGCCTACCTCAGCCCTTGCAACGTTAGCATTTCTGTGCTTTTTGTGGTGCACATGAAGCCATCAGCTGCCCGGATGTATTGGGACAAGCTGGGATGAGGCTGGAGGTGCTGTTCTGCTGGGTTAGCACTCTGTGCTGCTTTTCAGCCTTTGTGTGTGAGCAGCTCTAATCTAGGTGGCTTATGAAGCTGCTGGGCCATCATTTCTCTTTGCAGGGTGTCTACCTCTGCCCCGGGCTGTCAGCTGACAGTGCAGGGTGAGTGTGTGTTGCCACTCACAGTGGCTGTGCTCAGCCTCAGCCACACTGCTGCAATGCCCTGTGGGGTGCAGGGCCATCAGCATGAGCTGGGGAGGAGAAAAGAGCATGGCAGGAGTATGAAGAACTCAGGAGGAGCTGAGAGGGCCTGGGTGAGGAGGCGCACGCATAGAGACAGTGCATGAGGAGTTGAGGCTGTGGTCCAAGTAGAAGCAGGGGAATTGAATTTGGCCATTCTGCACCATAGCTCCTACTCACATTGGTGCTAGTGGAGCTCCCCGCATTCCTCCTTGCTCCTAGGATCCTGGTGCAGCTGCTGGGGACAGGCAAGACATCCCTGGGGCAGCACCTCAGCCTGTGGTGCTGCACACTGTTCTGGGAGCTGCCCTGTGAGACCCTCAAAGTCCTGTCAGTGACATGCATTTCAGCAGCAATGGTCCTTCGGAACACTGTGGTGGGAAAAGGCTCCACTCGCTCTCCACTTAGGCACTATACTAACACTTGGGTTCTCCTCTGTGTGTTCAGAAGCTGCCAGCCAGTGCTCTCTGTGCTGTGTGTGGGTGGCTGCAGCTGTATGCTCAGCACTGGTTCTGGGTGTTCAGATTCAGTGATAAGTCCTGGTGGGAGGACATGGAGTGTGAGGGTCCACTAAGCAAAGCTGTGGAGTCACTCAGGAGAATGGCTCCACAAACTTGCACACTTAACACCTCAACTGCCCATTTTTCCCTTTCATGGGTTGGAATGAGAATGACTTTAGGAAAAAACAGAACCAGTTGTACATCCACAGACCAAATAGCTACAACACAGGTGTTTTTGTGTAACTATCATGCTCTGTTGCTCTTACAGTGTTTCACTGGTTGGGTCCTTCAGAATCTCCTGAATGCTTTTTCTAATTCACCAGAGCGTTTTGCTATCTTCAGTTGGAAAGCAAGGGGGCAGCAATCTCCAATGTAACAGTGACTGCAGTTACCGAAATGGTAAAGCTGTTCTTAGCAGCAAGTGGATTTGCTTATACACAAACAGAATCACCAGAATTTAGGTTCGTGCCTTGGTACTGCAGTGACACTCCTTAGTTGTGTGCCAACACTCAGCATAAAACTTCATAGACAGCTGGCACATATCGATAATGAACAGAAACCCACTTCAGCAGGTAGGTATAGCTGGGGCTTTGGGCAGGTTGTAGACAGCGTATGACCAGAGATGCTGACACACCATCATCACAAATTTAAAGATACAGAAAAAAATCTGCACTGTGCTCACTTACAACCCAAGGAAGCCTGCAAGAGGAGAGGAAAGGAGAGGAAGAGGGAGTGGCTAAGTGGCTCCAGCTGCCCTCCAGGTTAGTTTTCTACTGAATTACTTGTCTAACACTTTTTTTTTCTTTTTTTCTTTTTTTCCCTTGCTTAGCTGTTTCAAACCTTCTGTGTCTAACTGGTGACTAAATCCACTTGGAAGACAAAACACAGGGTTGATCACGGCCAAACCATGTTTCTCATTCTCAGACACCAGTTTGCCTCGATGGGGCTCTTGCACTAACAGAGTGTAAAGCACAACCCCATGCAAGTTAGAAGCGGAGAAGTCAGCTGCTGGAAGTCAGGCACTTTGCCTGCAAACCAGATCCTTCCTGCTGTCCCTGTTCAATGAAGGGCAGGGGTGGATATAGGCAGAAAATTGTGGTGTTCTGGAAGCTCCTGTATTAACTGTATATGTTAGACTTCTACTTATGACCTGGTAACACTCACTTTTATTTTTTTGTCACAGGACACTTCAGGTGTGCGTCATGCTCTTAAACAGGGATGCAGTCCTCTGGATACCCAAATACTCACATGTTTCCCGACTGACAGTGAATTTTGGGGCTGCCTGGAGTCCTATCAGGAAGCTCCTCCACTCATACTTCTTTCCTGCATTTCCTCATGCTCTTTGCCAGTCAGAGTACTCTTGTTTAAGCTGTGGATGTAAAGAAACGTATGTAAAAGGCTGATTATTATTGTGTCTCCTGGAGAGTGAAGTTCACCTCGCTCAGGTGTGCTGTAGTCTAGCAAAGCTGTACCACAGCATTTGGCAGGACTTCCCTGCACAGAACACCCACAAAAATGCCCTTGGTCCTTCAATGTATGTGTGTTGTATCCACTGGGCAGCCTGTCTGGCTCCCATTATTGCATATTTGAAATATCATAGAATCATGGAAACACAGAATCATGGGGTTGGAAAGGACCTGCAAGATCATCTAGTCCAACTGTCTCCCATCACCACTGCTACCACAAGCACTAAACCAGATCTCGCAGCTCCTCATCCAGACGCCTCTTGAACGCTGCCAGGGACGGCGACTCCACCACCTCCCTGTGCAGCCATTCCAGTGCCTGACCACTCTCTGAGAGAAAAAGTTCTTCCTCATGTCTAACCTAAACCCCTTCTGGTACAACTTGTGGCCACTTCCTCAGGTCCTGTTTGTTGCCTGGGAGAAGAGGCCAAACCCCTCCTCATCACAGCCTCCCTTCAGGAAGTTGTAGAGTGCAATGAGGTCTCCCCTGAGCCTCCTCTTCTCCAGACTGAACAATCCCAGCTCCCTCAGCCGCTCGTCATATGTGCTCCAGACCCCTCACCAGTTTAGTTGCATATGTGCAAAAGTTAAAGTGCATATAATTTGAAAAGCAGTATGTTTTAGCGTGCCACAACATTGCTTAAACCTGAATAAATGGAAAATGCTACTTTTCTAGTAGCAGAGAAAGGGACATCTTCCTTCCATTGTTAAAGCAAGCTAGTTGGCATGCAGCATGGCTAAATCACAAAAATTTAAAGGTTTTTTTTTTTTTTTTTTTTTCCCACGTGCAGGCTGGTACTTTGTTTGCTTATCCTCTTTTCCCAGGACAGCTAGGACCATCTCTGAAGTAACTCTCAGTACAATACAACACTGACTGTGCTATCTCAGGTCTCAGCAGTTGGAATAAGTGTGACCCCCAGAAATAATGGCTCCAGAAGCGCCTGATGGCTGCTGAGTGCTGCACACCACAGCTGTGTGTGTAGCTGTTAATGGCAGCAACCAGCAGCAAAGAAATGAACAACTCTGCTACAACACAGCCACCCTCACATGGTGCGTGACCAGCCTCCTGCAGCATGTCAGAACATAGCAGAAGAGCCCACCTGAAAGAATGTTTCTTGATGAGTAAGTGTATTTTGCTGTTTTTGAAGAAGCACGACTACTCCACAAACGACCAAGGCAGAACAGATGCTGTATTTTTCACAGACAAATTCTAGTTATAGATCTCTGGAACTTGTAAATAACACTTAGAATACACAATTTCAAATCAGTGCAAAATGTACAATCAAATTAAACACAAACATATTGCAAAATATATACAGAATTATTCTACGAATATAACCCAAAGAGACAAAGAGATGTTTAAATATATAAGGAAAGCCCATCTTCTATAAATAACTTTCTTTTAAACCAATTAGTACATTAGGTATGTTATTTGTAGACAAGTTAGCACAGCATAGTGATTTGCAAGGCAGACACTGAGAAACAAGTTACACTGTTAAAATCCTGTTTCTGAGACCAGTGCACAAGTAAAGGTATGATAATGCATTACTAGTTTGAGGCACACAACGTAGAAACAGTTTTTGAGCACTTGAAAGCTAACACTTAGACTTTATTTCTTTTTTTTTTTTCCTGAACTATTAAGTGCACGAAGAGTAAGCACTAGACAATAGCTAATCTGTTTGGTGGTCAGCTTACCTCATCTTGTTGGGCCAACCTGATTCGTTGTCAATGTATTCAAACATTCACAAGAGATGTTACTAGACACGTAAAAGTATCTTGATATTAAAATGGCATTTGTTAGAAATCCGCTTGAAGTTGGCCGATTTAAGTGACAAGAGGTGAAATGCAGTTATTTAAGCAATAACCAAGCTAGAGTTTGAGAAGAGTTAACATGTCATAGGAAGGACACTGAAATCTCTAGCTAATGACAAACTCTGTGACGCTTTACATTCAAAGCAGAGATGCTCCTATTAATTAGAACTTGCAGCTTCTTCAAGGTATTGATTGCTACTATCTATAACATTGCTAATTCAACTACCTCAAGGATTACTTCTTTTTGGCATGTTCAGAAAGCTAGAGTTATACAGCTATTGCTATAATACAGATCCCCACAATTTTCTTTTAAAGTAGCAGTGAAGGCATCATAAGCACCTAAAAGTAACACAATAAATAGTAATTCTTCAAGCACCTCTTGCTACCCACTTTGGCAAGATCAGCAGCACAAAGGAAGAGATGCCATGGCTTGGCAAGCTGCAACTGTTTGACACAGGGAAGGATCTGGTTCGAGCCTTATTTCCTTTGGAAAGCAAAGAGACACATGTGGCACATCCTTTGGATGGGGACAGACAGCTGTAAGGGCCAGACAGTCACCAGACCTGCTGCACCCCTGCGGTCAGGCACCAGGGCAGGCTCTTTAACTGAGTGATTTGTACTGGGGAAAAGTTCAGGCTGCTACAGCTGGTGTTTACATTTGAAACTGCTGCCAGAAGGGGATATGCACAATGTAAATGAAGCCAGATCTTCTGAAATCAAGTCTTCTCCTAAGCAACACACTTGAGCCAGGGTGACATGTTAATTGAGAGTGTTGCTAGGAGAGCTGAGAAGGGTAGCTACACCAACACCACTGTCCTACTAAAAATACTTTGCTCTGTGATACATCTTTAATGCATTTACTTCAGGGCTTTGGACCAACCTTTTTCTCAACACTGAATTGCTTATAAACATTGTGATAAATTATCTTCACAAAAAATAAAGTCAATCTTCTGGAAAACAAGTTCAATACAACACTTGTAACAGTACAAAGTCTGTCTTATGAATCCACATCAGGAAAGTCGTAATCACATGTAAATCTCTTTAAAGGGACACAGCAACGAGTCTAAACCAAAAGGCAACTATTTCGTTAACTGTCATGGGAAGCAGAAACAGTGCTTCCAAGATGCAAAAAGGGTGCACGGCATCAACTGATGTGTGTGGGTTTACAATCAGTAGTCACTGTCCTGTAAACACTGAAGCTGCTGGACTGGCTGCAGGTTAAAATCAGTAAATTGCATTTATTTTACTGCATTCTATACACAAAATGGCTACACTGTTCAACAAAACAGCTAGCAGCAAAGGAACAAGGGATCTGGGCTGGACCTCTACAAGCCAAGGAAGTGTCAAGTCAGAAAATGCTGACATTATAAATAAACCTTAACATTACTTTCAAAGCATTATAAAGTCAGCCTAGCAAGCCTAAACCTTAGACTAGCAGCCAATTTGTAATTAACAATATCTGTGAATTTTCAGTCAGTCAGTTGTAAATACATACTGTGATGTGGGGAAGATGCCATCTCTCATTCCCAAGCAGAGCTCTTGAGAACAGAATCAGAGATGGGGACCAAGGAGCACTGTGGTCAGAGAAGTTCCTGAAGTTTTAAAGAGTTGCATTCTACCAACTTGCGTTCACCATTACCTGAAAGTGCATCTTTAGATCTGCAGAATCATCCCCATATTTACATAGAAGTACAAACACTGCCATTTTGCTACACCCTAAGCCTATCTAACTTGCCTATCTAACCCTAAGGCTATCTAACCTTTTCTGCTAAGTGCAAAAAGTACATGAAATGATAACGTGCACTGAAAAACACAAGGTCATGGGCTGAAAATGAGGCGATGCTGCCCCGTGAATCCCTGCTGCTGAACCTTTGCTGCACAGCTGTGAAATGGCTGGAGCAGAAGCTAACACAGAAACGGAAGAACAGCGTGAACCCATTCCCACACCCTCTGCACACATACAACACCCAGCACTTGTGCTTCTGTCACCAGTTTCAGCATAAAGGTCGAGTCCAAAGGGCAGGACAGCAGCTTAGCAGGAGGGAAAGATGCACACTTACTGCCATGGTGGTACAGGAAAGGTATGGGGTGCAGACTGAAGGACTCCTGACTTGGTATCAGTGCTGGGGTGTAGGCTGGTGGCCGTGCAACATACGGCATATCTGCCCACACACCGTACAACACCCATGCAGCAATATCTGTTCTGTGTCTAACAGAAGTCCATTTTCGGTGTCACCACAGTTCATTTTACATTCTCCTCTCACAAAATGAGGTTTCATTTGGTACACAGGCAGTTACATGCCAACAGGCTGTGCTGCAAGGTAACATGCACACCTGAGCCTTCAGTGACACCACAGAGCTGATACTCAGAACAAGAGCACTATTTGCACTTTGAAAGAGACAATCTGTGCAGTACTTTGAAGAGGGCAACTAGGCAGAAATTAATGAGCAAAGGTCTGCAGCAGTTCTTTTAGTTTTGCTCCTTATTTATATTGACCATGCTACAGCTTCTGACTTTTAAAACACTACAGTAGCCATTGCCATTGATGTTAAACACACTGAAACGATTAAAATGTAGAAAAAACATGAGGAGCTCAGATGGAACACATGCAGATACTGTACTCTGAACACAGCTGTGATTTGGCTGTATTGCTGTCATATCATATTGGGAAGTACACGTCCATTGCAAGTACGTGCTGGCAGCCCAGGGGGGTGCAACAGGAAAGCTGCCCTGCCTCGTGACCACAGGGGTGAAAGAAAGGTGCACAAGTGAGTGCTATCACAGTGCTGCAACACAGCAAAAGATGCAAAACCACACTTGGAAAAAAACAACTATGGGACATTAATAAAGACTGTATTAAGAATGTGTGTGTATGTATACACATATATGTAAACATACACACACATAAACAAAGTGTTTTTGATTACAATGAAAGCATCAGCAATTTAAACCACAAAAATCAAGTCTAAAATTCATGGGAGAGAAAAAAATCAAATTTTCTGATGCAGTATCTACATCTCAGGGATAACCTTTCAAATTTTGTTCTCCCAATTCAGGACAGAGGCAATGTATTTAAAAGCAGATGCTGACCAACTGACCACCATCCTACTTGTCTGCTGCACCAGGACAACCGAAATGCACCATGGCTTTAAGGACCTCTCTCTCTCCATGCTAGGAAAGCTTGGTAGGACACCAACTGAGGGGTCAGTACTGTGTGTGCTGGACGTAGCTGTGGGTGAGCAGACAGGATACAGAGAGGATGAAGGAGTGTGCCTGGACAGCACAGCCTGTGCCACTTCTCTGTCTATAGCTGTGGTTTCTGACTGATCAACACCTGTCTGGGCAGCATGAGCCTCTTCCTTCCCAATGCTTTCCTTACTGCCTTGCCTAAAGCTACTCAGGAAGCACTCATACAGCACTCCTCTTTCCACTCAGTTCTCAGAACCATATATCTGCCCACTGTGATATTAACTGTACTGCTTACTCATTATGTTCAATGTAAAGGCTAAGTCAAGATGTTTCATATTAAGTGTACAGAGTTAGCACCTCTCTTCAAGGAAGTTTTACAGGCTACGGAAGAAAATATTAGGCTTTTTCAGATACCCAGTGTGATAAAAATGTAAAAAAAGAAAAAAGAAAAAAAGAAAATTAAGAAAAACAAATGTATGATCCCTTTGATATGCTGGCCTTTACAGTACCTGAGACTGGAACAGCTTAACAGAGATGCTCAACAGAGTTTCTTCCCTTAAAAATTTTACAAGAGTTTTCCTTTCTCAACTGCTCAGAAATCTATTCTGCCTTCAAAACATACTAAGAATCATTTTATGATGCAGAGAGATCATAAATGCCAAGTGTGTTTTTCTTAAGATACATTTTCATTCCAGCGTGGCACTCATCTACTTAATCTATTCAAACAACATGTGGGAATCAGTTTATGGAAAAAAGAGAAAAGAGAAGGAAAAAAGAAAACTAAAAGCCTTTGTATGCATCAGCAGGATCCACTTGGACAGCTGCAAGAACAAGGTTGTATTTATGTCACCTTGCTACACAATGCTGCCCCGAGTCAGCCTTGTTACAGAGACAGAAAATCCCCACAGAACAGTATGTCACAGCATGGGGCCCTCTGATTAAAATACTCTAGCCCAGAAGTTTCATGTTATTTCAGATAACAGATACTAAGCAACAGGGAGAGACAGCCAAGCCCTTAACAAGCCAAGAACACAAAACACTGTCAGTTACATGCTGCAGGATGATGTGTGTCTAAAAAAACAGCTAGATAGGTTTATTTATTTGGGCTGTAGAAGACGGTCAGTACCAACAAGCTTAAAAGCTCATGTGTGTGTTTTCTGTAACAAGAAGTGAAGGTTTCCTCTCCATGTTTGAGTCAGCAAGTGGAAAGGCCATACAGTCTTTCAGCTAACCCAAGGACAAAAAGCAGTTTCTCTGGCTTTTTGGACAACTACTAGCAGCAATGTGTTTAAGATTTCTTCTCCAACTTATAAACTTAAAAGCACAGCCTGAAGTACAACATGCTCCTGCTGCTTGGAATGCTGGTACCAGGATGCCACAGGAGCTCCAGTGGATCCTTCCTGTCCAGGTTCTGAAGCAGAGACAATCCCACAGCTAGTGATCAGGAGATGAAGATCCACACTTTCTCCTCCTGCACAATGCACAATGCATGAAGGGAAAGGTTCAGTCGCTGCAGAACCAAAGCGTGACAAGACTAACATGACTGTGGACATGGACAGCAGATATATATAGTGCAGTACAGGACTAAGCATCTGCTCTAGTTCCAGCATCTAGCAGGAAGCTATGAAAGAGCTGCTGGATCCCCGCAGCAGCAGCAGGCAGGTAGGCAAAGAGAGGTGATGTCAATCTCACAGAGATGAGAGAGGGCTGAACCCAGAAGAGCACACATTCATCCCAGGGGGAAGGTAAAGTCACTGAGTCGTTGGGCCCACAACTGCTAACAACACCCACAAAGTGGTGTTGAAAAAACTGACTGGGTGAGTTTTCATGACAGATATCATATTCCCACCCTCCTGAGCCCTACGGAATGTTACATGCACTCTACAGGCTTCAGTACCTCCTAAAACTCCTGAGTGAAACTATTCTGTATTTCACTTCAGTTCTGCTCTATTGCTGTGCTAATTCACTTCAGAAAACGCTACATGGTACTTGCTTTACACTAATTAGTTACAAGTCTTGGAGCTTGCTTTTAAATAACAGCCCAACAAATAAGTGAACATGAGAATACAAGGAAAGACAGCAAGAAAAGTCTGCTGTTAAAGATAATGCTCTCAGTGATAGAAAATAGCCACTGCAATAGTGTACTGCAATAGGTATTCTTGTTCCTTTTCTACTTTGGAGTGGTAGCTGCTGAAATTCAAATGCCTTTTAAACAGGCTTTGTTACCAACTTCCGCTGATAATGTACTTAAAAGCTGTTTGCCCTTGATCCATTCTACCTGCTGTTGAAATAAACTCTCTGAAATAGATGGACTCAACTGTTCTAGTACTTCCTTTCTTCCTAGTACAACAGGCTTTTAGAGAAATCATCTCTCCTGTGTTCTGTATTTTCGCTTTTCTAAGGTAGTGCTGTTTCAGCTGTTATTTGGACTGATCCAAGGAGTTCTCAGCAGCTCACGTCTTTGCCTTTTGTACAGAGATTACTGTAGGTATTAACGTAACACAGGTTCATTTATGGAAGGATGCATCAAGTTTTTCTATGGAATAATTTTCTAAAAGAAAAAGCAGAGAGGACGGGAAGAGTCTTTGTGAAAGCAGAAGCAGAAATCTTGGCATCTCATAATCTTTGTTTGGCCTTGGTGTCCATATACATAAAAAAACTGGCAATGGTTTATGGAAGAGCAACCTAAAGAAAACATCTCAAATGAGGCAAGTGGTACATAACAGTTACTTGTAACAACGAGGCACTATCTCCGAAAGACTAAGTAGAACCCAGTACTATCAAAATGTAATGAAGGCACACTCATAAACAACGCTTCTTCACCAGTTGTCTGCATTTGGTTTTACCAAACTATCTTTAGTTGTGCTGCATCGATTCTGAGCACAGGTCTCCGTTTAGGGTCCTCCTTCGCATACTGACATGCTATCCACTCTCATCTCTCTCAGGCTTCCAGTTTTTTTTTTTTCTGCTTGGATTTTTTCAACATACGAACCTAAAATGCAAAGTTTTTAAAGAAAATGAAGGAGTGTTCAAATATCTGGAGTAACCTACTAGCAGGTCTAAGACAACTAATACATGAGTAAAGTGTTGAAACTGCAAAAAAAAAAAATTAAAATACATAGCTGAGTGAAAAACCTATCCTTACGAAGAGCTAGGATTAATTCCTTTCTACATAAATAAATTGGCACATGTAGGTATATGTATATAGTGTGTACAGAAGTGTGTATGTGCATATCTATCAATGTACAAGCATATAAATGCACATACATACAGGTAACATTGACAGTCACCAGCCTTAAGGACAGAAATACTTCTCACTGGAAGGCCAACTTAAGTTTGCACTCTCTCGCTCCCCACCCCCAACCCTCAGGCTTAACATATTCCCAAACATTTGAGTTATGATCCTCTTTTTAACCCATTTTTTGTCTACAAGTGCCATTTTTTTGGTAGCTCTCCTAATGGGGCTATGTGGTCTCTAAGACCGCTCATGGCAACAAATCTCCGGGAATTAAGAAGGTTTCCTTAAGGTTACAGACAAAATGTTTATTTCACAATTTCAATATGAAAATAAAAGTTAATGCTTAGGCAGTTGATGCTCTCTTTCTTCTGTATGTATACACTGAAATATTAGGAATAAACAGACACTAATGAACTCAAAAGCCTCTTTTTCTCAAGACTCTCCTCCTCCACTATTCAGTTTTCTCCTTCATTACTTTCTGACATATCTTCCCTCCACCAGCATGGCCAGCAGGCTCTTTTGTCCTCACTCACTGGAGTCCTACCATGGCCCTCATCACTACCATTAGCTTCAGGGCAAGCAAAACCACCTGCAAATCTCAATAGGAGAAAAAAATGGAGTCATTTGGCTGGAGCTCAGTTTCTACCTTCTTGAACACAATCCTCATCTGAGCCACTGGGGAAGGCTGTCAAACAATTCTCTGTAGAAATGACTGTTTACTTACCCAAAAATTACTACACAGTGTTGACTAACTCTTCTGAAGTTAAGTACCAGAATACAACTGATGAGCAACATAACAGAATAACATTACTGAAGAAACAAAGTCAGTTTTTTCAGACAAGCTTACAGCCATTACCTTTGGTCCTGCAGCAGAAATAATAATCTGTCCTGGGGCTTGAATCCAGGGCTCTCCATCAACTTGAACTGGAATTGGCTTTAGGAGTGTTACACGAAAATATGAGCCCTGGGCTATGCGGATGCCTGAACGAAAACCACTTTGGACTTGACCCTGTTAAGAAGTAAAACCCAAGATTATCAATCACCCCAATAAACAAAAAGCACAAGTATTAGCTGCACTTGAACTGGGTGGATACAATTTTATTCTCACTGATATTTTAAGTTTCAAGTACAAGAACCGCTTAAGCAAAGTAGGCATAGGATGCCTGTAAGGATGCAAAATTAATTATTTAAGTTACTTTATGGACAAGAACTCAGTGTCTGCAATCTGCCAGAGGCCAAACAACATACACAGTGGAGTCCTTTGGACTTTCCTGTTGGCAAAAGAGCACACACTCACAAAGTCCTGTTTGCTTTTACTTCCCTCCTCCATGAAGTAGTAAATGAATTTAAAACACCTAACTAAGCACAGACTTTGGTGCACGCGGAACTCCAAAATCTGAAAGTACATTCTCATAAAACACAGAGAGGGAGTTCTGCCATACTCAACTCCATATTCAACTAATGGATTTGTGTTCAATGCAGAAGTCCACTTTGCTTCTAAAATTTGTCCTGGTGAATATGCACAGATACCAAACATGAAGGCCAAAACCTTAACACAAAAGCAATGCCTTCCATAACATCTATGTATATGTGTATTTGTGTTCCATACCTACTTATACATGTAACCTTTGAACTACGTTCTTTTAACACATTCTTCATAATTCTCATGCTTCTCACGCAGCTATGAGTTTCTTCACTTTTCATTCTATCTGCTGTTGTCTTACATGTAAATATGTGTCTTCCAAGCAGGCTAGCACACAAGCTACCAGGCGGCCCTGCAGCCCAGGAATGGGCACAGCAGTTACAGCTAACTCCTGAACATCTGTTTGCAGACAGCTGATGCTGCCATGAGTTCTGTTTATGGTCTATAACCATTTCTGTACTACATAACAAGAACCTGAACAAATGATGGTGTAATTCTAGCACTGATGCATACTTGCTAGGACTCTTCACTTTTAAGATGCAGTTTATTATGAAAAAAAATCAGTCTGAGAAAGTGTATCTACCAGAAAGGCTCACTGAAACATATTTCTTCTATTTGCAGCAGGGTGACAACCTACCATGTGAACAACGCCAGTGACACCAACAACTTCCAGCAGCCCATCATCAATGCGTGGTTTCTCAAAGCGGTCATCACTGTCAGTGCCCCAGAGATCAGCTCCAGACCCCCAGCTGCACAGAGAACACACACAATGACCACCCCACCTGGGACCTCTGCTCTGTCAGGATTCAAAAGCTCAGCACTCTGCTCATCTCCAGAGAGAGGGAGACAGTCGAGCTTTCCTGCACTAAGAACAAGAAATGCTCTTCCAGAATTTGAAAGCATTCTGCTGAGGTTGTTGAGGAGCAAAAGAAAGTTTTGCATTTTGTGAGTACTGACCTTCTTCATTCATATAATTTGCTTATTCTTCAGGTGCACTGAGTGCTCAGTGCTAACCCTGATCTTCTCCACAGCTCTCATACGCAATATACGCATGAACGTGCACATTTCTGTGTGTGTATATAAATACAAGTGAACCACAAAATATCCCACACTGGATGGGACCCACAGGGATCACCATATCCAACTCCTGGGATACGAATGAAAAGATGAAACACATTCAAAGCAAACTGAAATCACATACAGAGAGGTTTATGGCTAGAGCATATTTGAAAAAAACATACGGCTGCACTAATGCACTGCTCTTATTACACAAATTTAAAAAAAATCACTCATCACCAGCAAATTTAAGGAAGTCACATTTCCTACAGCTTTCCCTCTAGCTCCCTGCTGGTGTCTGTGCAGCCTCTGCAACAATGCCAGCATTTCCAGAGCTGTGGGCTTTCCACAGCTATCCAGAAAACAGCATCACCAACTCCATACACATCTCTCTCCAGTGATGATACAATTACTAATTACTGTTAGGACACAGGAGAAGTAGTAGCAGGTGTACTGGGGTTTGCACTGGGAAAACAAGGTAGTAACACCTCTTATTGGAGCATGATTGTGACTTTCAAAGGGTCAAAAAAAAAACCACTGTTAGAATAGTGTTGAGACTCCTCAGGCACCACTGCAAGCCCAGAGCTTGGCAATAACCAAAAGTACCCTTTAACAATGACCTGCCAGTCCACACTGTGGAGATTCTCAAACAGAAAGCACCACTGCCACGTGTATAGGCAGGTACGTCTCCACAAAGGTTACTTTCTCTCATTTTTACCTGGGTATGTTAATAAAAATGAGTCCTTCTATATTTGGTAGCTCCACCTCTCGCTGGTCAACCTGAAGCTTTATGTCCTTATGAAGGTTTCTGGTATGGCTTATCTTCTGCAGCCCAACTTTCACATAAACTCCTTTGTTGTGAAACCTAGGAACAGACAAGCATCATGTCAACACACACTAGTACTGTTCTCAGCAGGTACATTTAAAGAGTTCTTCAGCTAAAAAACCTCTATGAATTCATTTAGCTTTACTACAGAAAGAAAGCTAAGCCACAAAGTGCTACTTAATACATCTTTTAATTAAGAGAGGAACTGTGCTGTGAAGGCCTGTGGAGATAGAGAGATGCAGAGAGGCAATGCCTCTTTGACAAGTAAACTTTTGGGCTGAAAAACTGTAATGCTGATTAGGACCTAGGAGTCCTCATGGAACATTTTCAACTATATCATCATGCACTGACAAAATAATCAAAGCACAAAGTTAAGGCAGAAACACTTTTGAGTTTGGACTTTACATGTTGCTCATTCATTTAAGCCAGGCTCAGCTGTGGAAACTGAAAATACGCTTTGTAGTGTTAACCAGTGACAGAGCTCCATGGTATCTAATTTTGGAGTAAAAAAAGATGAGGAAGATTTTATGGCATCCCTAGAGATGTCAAAATATTTTAAGAGTTACGTAAACAAACACTGGTCTTTTCTTCTATAATGGAAACACTGAGATACGTAGCAACCTTGAAGAGCCTAGAAATAAAAAGCATGAATTTCCATTATTTGACCCTATTAGCACAGGGCTGTCACTGGAATCCAACCCACAGAACATCCCTAACATTATGTCTGAGTTATGTTCACGTGGTGAAGACAGCCAGTTTAGCACATGGCTTAAAGTCAACTCTCCAGACAGAGACTGTTTAGTTCTTTCAAATTATTATCCTGGGAATGATTCACTGTACATGTTCACAGTTTTCAAAAGTACTGAGATAAAGGTACCTGATGTAAGACCATCTGACACATGCCTCCACTCCAGACAAGGCCAAGAGATGTGTCTATGCTAAAACAGGTTTTGTCTAATTTGAATGTATTCATTACAACTGAAAAATAATACAGGTAAAAAACAGAATACTTTAAGTACCCCGAAGAAATAAGAACTTCAGTTACATCAGGAGAGAAGCCTGCAGAAACCAAAAGAATACAACAGAGAGCTGTGACTGCAGACACAGTTCTCAATTACGTGACTGCAAAGAAAGTGCTATAGACCTCAGAGTCCACAGGACACGTTGGGTATGGCATCCCATGCAAAGAGCAAAAACTGCCAAAGACTAAAGCCTATCACTACATTCTTCTATATGCATTCCAATTCCATTCCATTTCAGCTAGGAACTGTATCAGGACACAGAGACAAAAAAAAAAAAAAAAAAAATTAGGCTTCTGTAACATTACCATGCCAAAATCTACCTGGTGGCTTTGAAGGGGGCAGACTTTAAGATTAAAAGTTAGCCAGGCTTGGGAGGGTGAATCTTGCACACCCACCCCACTAGACAGAGACAATGCTTTTTTTTGAGCATCCTCACGTAGGGCATGATTTGGTGGAAAGAGTGCAAACCAAAGTCATCAGTCTGTTGCTAGCTTTGCTGAACAACAAAGTAACTTGCCCACTTGGCAGAAAGAAGCATCATCTCCTAAAGTAAACCCACATACAGTGTGCAGATAGTAGTTTCACCACATTTAATTGGCAAGGTATGAAAGACTAGTCATCTTTGAAGCACTTTATTTGTGCTCATTGGCTTCAAGGTCTGTACTGCGACGTAAGGCTCACACTGCAGCCATTGCTGTGAATAACACTGCGGATGAGGGAGGAGGGCAGGGCCTTCTGTGCAGGGTCATCCCCATGGAGCCCGTGATTCTCTGCGTAAGTTCGGCTGCAACGCTTGTACCATTATGTCACCCCAGAATTATTTGGAATGCTCTGGAGTACAGATACTGAGGTAACATCCCACTGCTCTGATTAGTGTGGAGACTTGGTCTATTCAGCCCAGGAATGGCCCTTTGGTTTGTTTTTCTGCAAGCATTGCACTACAAACACAGCCAACATTCAAATACTATGAGTACTAGGAATGAAGGCAGATGCCCTGATCCTCAGTTTTACACCGTGGAGAGCACTCTCATAAAACCTCACACTCAACAAAACAGAAATCACCTCTGCCAAAACACCTTGCTGTGTTTGCAACTGATCACCATTGCACTGTGAGCTATTGGACCCAGGAATGGAGTCCTGAGCCTGCAAAGACACTGCACAGCATGACACCAGGAGGCTCACAGTTCTCAGGACACTGACCAACCTATGATATTGAATCAGAAAGAGCACACATGCACATTTTCTTCCAGGGGTACACACAGACTCTGACTGCACCACCCGACATGTCCCATCATGCACGCAGCACTGCTTGTGTGACAGCCACTGCTGCATTTGGTGTTCAATCACCATGCTTTTCAGTTAATTCATTGAAAAAAAAGAAGTGTGAGCTCATCTGGCTGGCAAGAGTGCATGCATTTGCATATCCTGGGAAAGGGGAAAGCAACAGTTTTAACAGTCATCATTACAGATGCCGAAAGGCAGCAATAGAGCCAGCAGCATTAGTCTTCTGCTTGTCCCTGCGAAGCAATACTTCAGCATCAATTGGTAGTTCATACTTCTTTCTCAGACCTTGAATCACAAAACCATGCAGCCTTTCAGATTTGCAAAAAAAAAAAAAAAAAAAAACCCACAAAAAACCCCAAACCATCAAAGCGCTGTTTTTCCCACACGCTCTCCAAGATATTCTTGCACCATGTCCACATAGGCATGTTGAAGGTCTGCAAGAATGATATCAAGTCACTGCCCACTGCACTGCAGATGCTGCACACCATGTGATGCTAAAGATGAGACAGATTAAAAGCACACAGGGAACTAAAGATCAAAGCATAACTCTTAAATATTGTGTCAGTAAGGAGAACACCAGTATCTTACTCAACATTTTAGGAAATATATGAGCAACATCTGCATTGATAAAACATGCAAGAAAGGTGAGATCAGTGAAGATTCTTAATAGATGAGATTGGAACGCTATGCAGCTGTAATAGCTTGTTCTGGCAACTGAGAGGATATTAGCTTGTGAACATAAGGGAATAAAGAGCAGTGAAGAACAACTTCTATGAAGGGCTACTGATTAATTACACAAATGTGATTTCTTTCTCTCATCAGGTTCAGTAATTACAGGAACAAAAGGAAGTGCTGTTATTGATTGAAGAATGGCTTGGGCTGGAAGGAACCCCAAGTATCACCAAGTTCCAAGTTTCACTAGCCAACCCTTAGATCAAGTGCTGGATCAGGCTGCCCAGGGTCCCATCCAACCTGGCCTTGAACACCTCCAGGGATGGGGCTTCCACAACCTCTCAGGGCAACCTGCCCCAGCACCTCACCACCCTATCAGTAAAATCATTCCCCTGACATCTAAATGCCCCCTCCTTTAGTTTAAAACTCCTTTGGTTTTAAAACTATCTTGTCCTATCAAAATCTATCCATGTAAAAATTTGATTTCCCTCCTGTTTATAATCTCCCTTTAAATACTGGAAGGCTGCAATGAGGTTCCTCTGAAACCTCCTCTTCTTCAGGCTGAACAAGCCCCGTTCCCTCAACCTTTCCTCACAGGGGAGGTGCTCCAGTCCCCTGATCATCTTTGTGGCCTCCTCTGAACCCTCTCCAACAGCTCTCTGTCTTTCTTGTACTGGGGGCTCCAGACCTGGACACAGTACTGCAGATGGGGCCTGACAAGAGCAGAGCAGAGGGGGACAATCACCTCCCTGTCCCTGCTGGCCACCCCTCCGCTGATGGAGCCCAGGATACCATTTGCTTTCCAAGCTGCAACAGCACATTGCTGCCTCATGGTCAGTTTTCATTCCTAAGCTCTTCTCATCAGGGCACCTCCCAAGGACTTCTTCTCCCAGTCTGCATACGTAGCTGGGATTGCTCTGACCCAAGTACAAAACCTTATTGCACTGCCTCACTTGTGACTCAGATATTTTAAAAATTCTAAGGACCAGCATGCAGATACTACCATAGCACTACACAAGGGTGGGGAACGTACAGCATGCAGCAGCACTGCCTTCTCTCCTGCTAAAGGCTTTCAATAACAGATATTTCCTGTAACTTGAAATTTCACCGAATTTGACATTGAAGTTATTGGCAAGTAACTACAGTGAATAATAATAACAGGACTTCCAAAAACTTATCTTATGTTCTCTCTTGGAACACAAAGGAAAAAAAAAGAAAAACAAAAATCCAAACAAATTGTATGCCTAAGAGTTCATGGCTATTTGAACTCCTGCCTGTTCCAGTTTTGCTTCAGGCAACATTATTTGTGAATACTTGTAGCAAGATTATCAGCCACAGCATAAATTGGAAGTTCTGTGATACTACATAATTTACCCTTCCCCCTTTTTGTTTTCCCCAGGATTACCTGCTATTAAACTTCCCTGGTTCTTCTTCTCTAGCATGATGAAAGTCCAAGCTCAACTCTGCATCAATGCCAAGACCACAGTAATTGTTCATCTGCACAATCTGTTAAAAAAAAAGAAAAAGAAAAAAGAAAAAAGAAAAAAAGGAAGAATTATTTGTATTGTTTCCTCAAGGCTTACATTCCTAAATGCAGAGGTTCCAAAACCTCTCAACAAAAGGAAGAACTGTAGATGATTCTTCCAAGTTATCTGCATCTTGACAAATTTAGGAATCTTTTCCAGCAGCACTGTCATTATTTCCAAATTATTATGAATTTCAACACTTACTCCTAATTTCACGAAACAAGTATAAAAAGGGCAGACGTAAAAATAAATACAGAAATAAAGCCAACCCAGCTTCTCAAAGTGAAGAAGTTCTATGCAACAACTACATATAAATTTCTAAACAGTAACACCACTATTATTTATGGCAGCAACCTTATGCCACAGGAGTTCAGAACTTGACTTCACCTACTCAGCTGCATTTTAAATAGCTCCCTATATAACAACCTCAAGGTTCTGCAGATCTCTACTATTTTTCCTATTGATCCTTCCTTTGTATGTCAGCTCACTCCACAGTTTTTCTATGCCAGCTTTTGATTCTCACACCTTTAGTCTTTAAGAAGCAGATCGGGCACACTCAGGGCAAATCTAACCCTTTCTCCACCAAATAAAAATACCTAGAACATCAGCAGCTTAAGTTCTCTGACCAACACAATGCCTATGATTTTCCAGCAACTGGACAAAAATCTTAGACAAGGACTACCATTATTTCAGTTTTCTTTTTTCTTTTTGCTCCCCATTCTTCTACCCAATTTCTTGATTCTGTCAGAAAATAAACAGAACCAGAATCCACAAAAGCTCTGAAGTCACCATTAACAATCAACACCTTTATTTTCTCTAAACAGGAACAAGAAATGCAAACCGAAGTCCAGGGCCTTTTCCTCCAAGAATATGAAACAGATGCTGTATATGCAGACACACAGCAGCAGTATGATGACAGAAGGATTTACCTCCTCTGTATTTCTGTAAGTTACGGTTGTTTTTTGAGCTGTAACAAGAAAGACCAAACTAGTCTAGCACGCATTTTTTTGCTCAACACTTCAGTTTCACTAGTCTTATGGGATGTGTTTGGCTTTCCTTACTTAAGAAACACATTTCTTCCTAAGCAAAAAGGCATGTCATTGACACGTAAATCTTTACATTAATGTGCTATCAGATACTTTTTGCCAAGCAATAAAGAAAGGTGTTTTGTGACCAACCAACCCACCAGAACTGAAGAGCTGGATCCAGACACAGCACTATCTTCACTAAGAGATAGCTCAGTAAGGCCCAAGCACAGGTAAGTGAGCAACAGGAGATTAACAATGCTAATAATTGCATTCCTTGTAACTCTCAAGTGAACAGGTGCTTCTGAGAGTCAAACCCGAGCCAAACCTCATCTCACCTTGGGGGGCTCAGGTTCTGCCATGCCATTCTCTGCACCTTCAGCAGGCTCTTCAGCATCCAAAAGAATAGTCCAGCGGTCCATCAGAACGTCGTCTGCTTCATCCACAGAAATCAAAATGGAGTAGGGGTCCTCCCCACTGTAGCCAGCTCCCCAGCGCAAGACTCGTCCTAAATCATTACCTGGGCAACAAGGAAAAGCCCCAAAATACAAGAGCATTTTGTAAGTTTCCTAAAAGCACCAACAACTCCTTCAGCTCTGTTCTATAAATCAAATAACTGTAAAGTGCTCCAAGTAAGTCATGAAAGTAGCACAACTGGACTGAAAAGTTAGTCAACCACAAAACATACCCCAGCGTTGCAGCTGCCTGTGTGCTTTGTGTCACACACAGATATACTGCTTCGTTTGAAAAATTCATTTGAAAAAAGGCAATGGAAGAAACTGCTATCAAGTCAGCACACAGCTGAATTCACAGGCCTACAGTGCAGCAGTGCTTGTCAAGGGGAGAATATTTTGGCCTCTCCAAGCGCTACCCACTCAGACACAGCCACAGCAATACTGCAGCTCCTTCTCACTCAGGAAGCACGACCAGCTGACAAGCAGATCCCTGTGTTTGCTATCTACAGCTGGCTACTGAGTCCTGGCATCTTCAGCAGTGGTGTGTCGGGTGGATAAATGAAGACAAACCTTCTGGAGGATGAGCAGGCACAAAGCCTCAGGCGGAGATCCAGCTGGATTTCCAGCTGCTGGACCGATGCAGAAGCTGCATGCAGACCAGTCAGCAGCGACATGCTGGGCCAGTGAATGCCTCTCTCTGAACCATATCCCAGCTGGATAACTTCTTCAGAGACAAAATGAAGGGAATATTTACTGAAGACTACGTGCATTTAACCTTGTGGCAGGCACACCTTCAGACTAGGTATGAGAGATCAGATCCAGACTATACTAGAAAACAAGCTATTAAAGAATGTGGGTCAATATCTGCTGAACTCAAACCTCAGTGCTGCAAGAAAGTAACAGCTAATACAACCCTGAGGTACGTGGGAAGATGTTTCTGCTCTTTGCCTCCAAGTCCATGTTCCTGTGTTCATTATTTAGAGCTTATGCCTATGACAGTCACACTTCCCAGCAATTAGTGCTTCCAAACACAACACAGAAAAGCCACAGAGAATGAAGACAAGGTCTTCAGCATGTACTGAGTAGTCCTCAACCTAGCGCTTGTCCCAGTTCTCACCTGTTCCCAGAGGCAGGATGGCAACAGAAGGCTCTGAGCACACCAGCTTGTGCCTGATCTCCTCCAGTGCACCAAGAACCCAACCCACGGTGCCATCACCTCCGCACACCAGCACTCGGAAAGAAGGGACTTTGGAGAACGTATGAAACCTCCATTTAGAAACAAAGCAAAGGGGAAAAGAAGCATTACAACACAGTACAAAAAAAAGCAGTCTCTACCTATGTTATTTAACATAACACATTATAGCTGAATTCTTAAAAAAGAGTGAAAACCACACTCTCCTATGCAGCTGGAGACCAATTGTTAATCACTTATTTCCTCGCCAAATAGGTCAAATTGTTCACAGTTTCCATCTGAACATCTTAAATCTTCGTAGAGGTTCTGAATTTTTTTCTTTGCTTAGTCATTCCTAAGCTCCCAAGTGTGGAATGTTGATAGGACTTTTTGTTCATAGTACTATTTTGTTTGTTCTCACTCTTTTTGGCCTTTCATCCTACACAACAGGACTGCAAAATAATTTCTACTCATATCTCACGACAAGCAGTAAGCAAGTAGAAGCATTCTGCTATACACCTTCAGAAATACTTCATAGGTAAAGTAAAGCAAAATGAACTAACTACCATAGCTGCAGTCTCAACTACATTAGAAAGACAACAAAAATACAAAACTCCGACCAAAAAGTCTGTGCAACTTGTTTAACTTGTTTCCTGCATAAGCTACATTTCTCTCTTGAAAGCATTTGTTTTGAAGGTTGAGTCACAAGAGTTCTTTGTTAAAACTGCACTGCATAACGAGGCTACTCCAAGCTGCAATCACTGCTTTCAGTTTTATGAAGTGTTAACAAAATGGTGCTGATTAAATCTAGTAATCACTTACTGCCTCCCTGCAATCACATTACGTTCTGTTCCTCAGACTGAGAAACGCTGCAGCTGTGATTGGGCAGGCCCCGTTAATTCTGCTATTGTGGCCAACTTTCAAGAGTCAAAATAGAAAATTTTATTATACTTCCCTGTTCGTTTCCACGGCATGTTAGAGGAAATAAAAGCAAAAATGAGCATTTTTGTAAGGCAACATGACATTCTTCTTTTCGTATCCATTTATTTATAAAATATTATTGTTTTCAGTGATAAGCATATTTGCATTAATTGTAAAGGACATGTGACTTTCCTATGATTGGGATCTGTTAGACTTGATAAAAGTACACACATCAGGAACTAATCTGTTCTCTATACAGAAAAGGAAACTCCGTTTAAATACCAATAAGAACCAGTCTGATCCACTACTTTGTCATCCAGGCAAAGAACAGACACAATTGATATCCTTATAAGAACAGAATCTGATCTTGCCTTAAGAAAACCATCACAAAATACTGAACAAGGTCACATCAATAACTAGAAATAATATCACAACATACCCAGGCAAAGGACCACCATTGGTAAGCTCAAAGACCTGATGTGGATTCAGCAGCTTTCTAAAGCAGTACAGCAGATCCCGACCTTTCAGACCACCGCTTTTTGGATTCACAAATACAAGAAGTGGCCAGCAGTTCTGTGGGATCTTGGAAGCCTGAATGAAGAAAAGAAAGGATTAGCCAAAACTGTGACCAGGGAGGAAGATTACTACTGCATCTCTAAAGTATTTCCTAATAATTCCTTGATGCTTAGTTCACAGAATCACAGAATGGCCAGGGTTGGAAGGGACCTCAAGGATCATGAATCTCCAACCCCCCTGCCACATGCA
>JAOWBP010004700.1:54842455-54860448 GCA_028571105.1 Tragopan temminckii | reverse complement strand
AAAAAAAGACTCAATATCTAGACAATTAACAAGGCTAGCTACTGATTATTTTGTCTTTCTGGAAAAATGTTTCTTTAACCCACTCCAGCTACACTCAAACTATTAGTCTGGCCTAATGTTAAAATGAAGGTATCACCAATAACCTTTCTTCCGTATCTTCAGTAAAAAGTACATGACAAAGAATAGTGTGAAGGATAAGGTCATTTCTAGAATCATGTAGGAATTGAACACGTTCCTTGAGAAGACAGAACTCCTTCCAAAAGCAACTGAAACTTTTGTCTTAAATTTTGTGGTTGTCTTGTTAATTTACAAGGAAAAATAATTTAAAGATGAAGGATTAGTAAGAGGCCGAAAGCTTCTTTTAAAAATACTTATTTTAAATCAGTAAAACTGGAGGAAAGTCACTGTTACTCCAATCTTCAAGAAGGAGAATGGGGAAACTACATGTCATTAAGTCTCACCTTGAAAAGGTGATGGAACAACTTATTCCAGATGTCATCTCCAAGGAGGTGGAAGAAAAGGTTATCAGAAAAGGTTACTGGATTCATCAAGGGGAAATCACGCCTGACCAATCTGGTAGCCTTTGGCTGCCATGACTGGCTGGATAGATGAGGGGAGAGCAGTGAATGTTGTGCACTTTGACTTCAGCAAGGATTTTGACGCTGTCTCCTGTAACATCTTGTAAGCAAGCTTAGGATGTGTGGGATAGATGAATGGACAATGAGAACTGAAAACTGGTTCACTGTCAGGGATTGGAGAAGCAACCTGGAGGCCTGTAGCTAGCACTGCTGCCCAAGGGCTGGAACTGGGACTGGTTTTGTTCAACATCTTCATCAGTGACCCACAGGAAGGGAGAGAAAAACACAGGATCACCAAGGTTGGAAAAGACCTCCAAGATCACTCAGTCCAATCATCCACCTGCCACCAGTATTAACACACTAAACCATGCCTCTCAGTACAAGAGGAGTGTGCCCTCAGCAAGTTGCTGATGACAGACAGCTGGGAGGAGTATGATGATGCACCAAAAGGCTGTGCATCCATTCAACAACAGCTGGACAGGGTGGAGAGCTGGATGGAGAGGAACCTTAATGAGGTACAACAAGGGCACATGTAGAATCCTACCTGGGAAGGAATAACCTCAGGCACCAGTACAGACTGATCTGCTGGAGAGGAGCTCTGCAGAGAAGAACCTGGGCACCCTGGTAGACAACAGGTTGGCCACAAGCCTGCAGGGTGCCCTTGTGGCCAAGAAGGCCAATGCTATCATGGGGTGCAGTAAAAGAACATGGTCAACAGGTTGAGGCAGGTGGTTTTCCCCACTGCACAGCCACAGTGAGAGACCATGTCTGGAGAACTGCATTCAGTTCTGGGCTCCCCAGTTTGGGGAAGACACTGCTGGAGAGAGCCTGGCAGAGGGCCACAAAGATAATCAGGGTCATGGAGCATCTCCCTTATCAGGAAAGCCTGAAAGACTCAGGACTGTTCAGCCTGCAGAAGACTAAGAGGGGATCTTATCAGTGCTTCTATATACTTACAGGATGGGCATCAAGCGGATGGGGCCATGCTCTTTCTGGTGGTGCTTATTGACAGGCTAAGACACAAAGTGGAACAAAAGTAGTTCCACCTGAACACGAGAGAGAACTTCCTTACTATGAAGATAACAAAGCACTGGAACAGGCTGCCTAGAGAGACTGTGCAGTCTTTTTCTTTAAAGATATCCAAAAACCCACCTGAATGCTTTCCTGTGCAACCTACTGTAGGAAACCTGCTTCAGCAGTGGAGTTGGACTAGATGATCTCAGGAGGCCCATAGCATTCTGTGGTGCCATCCTTACACCACTGTGGAAGCCTCCTGAAGGGCTCTGCAGGTACAGAAGTGCTGTGGGCATCCTGATGCCCTTCCAGGAGCCACACTGAGCTCAGTGCCTGCAAGCAGCACGTGGGGATTTAATGAGACAGCCAATCCACTGCATAGGGATGACGGGGAGAAATATCCCCTCTAGACTGGTCTTCAAACATCCCATCATCCATGACTTATAAATGACTCTAGAAAGACCAGAAAGCATGGCATCTTTTATTCAACCTGTCACAGTGAGCAGGTAAACCAAACTATGAGGTGGGTATACATTAAAAGTCCATCAGGCATTTCAGCAAGTGTGCTCTGAAACAGAAATGTCTGCCACAGTTTCTAAGCCATGGTAATTTATATTTACAAACTGGACAGCATTCAGGGAACATTAACTTGTCACACAGCCGACAGGATGGACCCGGGAAAAAAAACAACAACTGTTAAGAGAAGTCAATTTAGACATGAATGATTCAGCGGGCAGTGAAGAAGCAGCATGACAAAAGCTTGCAAACACGTGAAGAGATCTGAACAGCAACAGAGGGAGGAGAGAGAACACAGATAGTGTTGGAGCTGCTGTCCATGCTAACTACCAGAACTGTGAACTGAACCTCAAGCTGCAGAAATGAGGCCACTTTACCAACAAAAGGTGGGGAAGGAAACTGGCATCCACTGCTGAAATAGCCATGTTACTGCTGCATGTGAGCCAGCTCAGACACTGGAAAGCAAACAATATTTTGGGGTTTAAATATTGACTCAAGAAATTTCCTCAAGCGGTGCTTTTGTGGAGGAGCCAGGCACTAACCCTCTGCCAGATGCATTAAGATGTTGCAGCTGCACAAAAATCTGTCTCCTCTGCATCCCTGCTTGCATGAGAAGTATCCTCTGCCATCAGCTGTGACTGCTAGCACAAAGAGAAAACACAGCAGAAGTGTAATGCCAAGCAAGTGAGAAGGCTGACAGAGGTGAAACACATTTCTTCTCTTGCCCCCTGCTTCCCCTTGCTTTACTTTTGGCCAAAAAGAGACATTCTTGGTCTCAGACATGACTGTTCTGTCGGGGCAGACAGTCAGGAGAGCCCAGAAGATTTTTGAGCTGCTGGTGGAACAGGAGTGGTGAGACAAGCACCCTCACCTATACTGTGAGTAATGATGAGTCCAAATGGGCCTCACCTGTGTGCTCAGGTTCCACTGGAAAACCAAAAGCACGCACCAAAGCCCAAGGAACAAAAACTATGATACATTTAGGTCTGCTAAGTATACGAAAAGGATACTTGTAGCCAGTGAAGGAAATCTAAACACTGTGTGCCACTGCTGCAAAAAGAAAGCACTTCTAGCATTGCAAGGTCAGCAGCTCAAGAATTCTCAGATCCAAAGAGAGGGGTGGATTTCCTCCCCTCAAGCCACCACAGGTATTACACAAACAGTAAATAAAGGTTGGCTTTTCAGTCGAGCCCTTTTCGTGGCTCTATCAGCCACGTTCCACTATGAAGGTTCCTCTGAGAATTCTGCCAGCAGGGAAAGGCAGAGCGCTGCTGAATGGAAAAGTTGTTTTTCTCTCTTCAAACCTTTTTCACTTTCTAAATTTGAAAATTTCACCTCCAGTCTTTTCAGCTTTCTGAACAGGCTATCTGGAACCTCTGCTGTGGCCCAGAACCCAGACACTTGTGGTGTCTAACAAATCAATGGGTGGGAGGAAGGAAAAAATGAAATAATATTCAGCTGCAAAGTAAACAAAAACAGTGAAAGAATCCGAGAACAGAAACCAGCCCAAAACCTACATTCAATACCTTGCTAGAAGATGGACAAGCACTTGGTTACCTTCTCTTTCTCAGGAAAGTAATTTTTAAAAATCCTGGTTGTGGACATTCAGAAGAGACGCCGTAAGCACATGTCTTGTACTGCTTGCTTTCACAGATAAAATCCACACACTGGGTCTAAAAGCAAGCAACTACAACCATTCACAAAGAACCTTGTGGAACTGCGCTGATTTCTGAGACGTGGTAAATCCCAACACATCCAAAAGCACAGCTGTGTTTTGGAAAGTTGTGTGAGATCTTACTCAAGCCCACATAACGTTGCAAATACGTATTTACAGTTTCCACAAAACTGCCACCTAAATTTCATATTTTTCAACGTCAATACTGTACAAGAAAAAATTAAAAAAGGGCAACACCTTCAACGACTGCTGCTAAAAGTCACAAGCAGCAGCAAAGAGTGCCTGGAACAAACAAGGTATCTGCACGCAGCATAAACTGAAGAGTCCTACCACACAAACACATCCTCGTTCAAATGTCTTCCAGCGTAAATCCCCGGTTATAACCATTCAGGACTGAAAGTGGTGATGCAGACTAAACAAAGTATGCTAGCAAGGGCAGAAGTCCTCTCAAGTGTTATCCTTATGTTTAACTTGCTTCTAACCACTGCTTGCGGTTGAAGGGCTAAGAGATGCTGCTAAATCCCTCTGAAGGACCAACTTGTAAGAAAATAGCTTTTTTGTGGGTTAAGAGTCCCAGAACAAATTGCAGGCTTGCACAGAAGAGCAGAGCCGCCGCAGCAATGCCTGAAAGGCACAGGCCCCAAGGAGAGCTGCGCTCTGCTCCCTGCAAAGCTGTGCGGGATGCTCCAAGCTGGGGATGCGTGGGGATGCTGAGGAGTCCCTTCCTCGCTGTGCTGGAGGAGCAGTGCCTGCAGAGGGCTGTGTGCTGGCTGGCACTCAGGAGGGAATTCACTGCGTGTTTCTCAGAGGCCTCTAGCAGACGGTGTGCAATTGAGGCACTCTGCAAGTTACTGCGCACTGCCTGATTTGTCAGGATCTGCACAACGCAGCTTCAGGCTCCAGCAGGATATCTATTACTCATGCTAATCCCCTCTCCGCTGCGCATACTGTGTAATCACATCACACCACAAAAGGGAACAAGGCGTCCTGTACCCTAGGCCTGCCAGCCCAAGGCCTATCTTCCAGGCTGCTTCCAGGAGCTACGGAGATCACTCAGCAACGCAAAAACCAAACTTTTACAAGAAGACTGCCTGCAGCACCTCCCACACGCAAGGACTCCTGCTTCCATTCCCTAACGCCAGACCCCTCCAGAAAGGAGGCCCTGAACCCACAGCTGTAAGCAAGGTGTCAGTGCGAGCAGGGCAGCAGCTGTGCCATGCTGCAGCACCTCCAGCAGCTGCTTATCTTGGAGGAAACCAGAAGGTGGGAAGTAACTCCCTGCAGGGCTGTGGCCAACAGGGTGATTAACAGCTGCTGGCAGATGTGACCATGCCATGGAAGATCTGGGCTGGCCCTTTAGTAGGTGCACTACAACTAGTGTGAGCACAGCTTGCACTGGGGATATCACAGACCAGCAAAGCACAGAGCAGATGCACAAATGCTCCTTTAGTTCTGTGTTTTTATTGAATTTTAAGAAGGTTTCTTTTGTTTCATTTCTCTGAAGTTGTAATTTGGAAAAATCACTCAGTAACCAAAACATCGTGGCCTTTCATTTATTACCAATTCTTCTAAGACTACAAATCAGAACTTCATCCCCAGTTTCTTGGTACTTCATTCACAAGATGAACGACAGAGCATACATCCTATTACTCAATTCTCGTAAAAGTATCTCCTGTTGCTGCATTTAAATGATTGCATACATACAATACAAACAAGGGCTGACAGTGTTACAGAATAGTAAACTGTTTAAAGTTTACTATTTACCTTTTTACTGAGTAAAAAGGACCTCAGCAGCTCATCCAGTCCAACTGCTATCAGAGCAGGATCAACAATCACTCTTTAGTTTACTCCGGCTCATTAGCAAACAGCAACAGCTGTGTGGCCTAAGCACAAATGGATGGCACTTGAAATGTTAATCACCTTTACTCCTGGCTCATTTTTAGTGAGAAGACAAAATATGAGTGCTGCTCCAAAAGTAATGCCTCTCATTTTATTACGACAGAGGCAGATGCAGTTGGTGGTATGGCAGTGGAGGTTGCACATCCCCTCTAAATTTTGTCGTGGTGTGACAGATAGAAGCAGAAGAGAACAGTGATGTGGAAGACAAGCTATATTCTGGACAGCCATGCACAACTCATCCCATGAAATGCAAAGCATCTCAACCAGCTCATCCAAGCATATTGGTGGGTTATGACCAGGGAACTGTGCAAAAGGCTGAGCATCACTGTGGCAGCATCAGTAATATCTCAGAGTTTTTGGCAGGTGAGTCCCACAGTGCTCACAGAGGAACAGAAGGAACATTATATGCAAGTTTGTCACAACCTATTGAACAAATACAAGATGAAGGTGACATTTTCCTAGATCACTTCTTTATCAGTGACAACTGGTGTCACCTCTAAGAGCCTCTAAGAGCCAGAGTCAAAACAGCAGTCCATGGAGTGCTGACACACTGAATTCCCCATCAAAGTGAAAGTTTTAGATGGAGTCCTCAGCAGGTAAAGTGATGTATGATGTCTTTGGGATAGGAAAGGGATGATCTGACTGAGATGAAGGGTTGAACTTCCAGAGTCGAGCTGCAGAAAAACACAATCTTTCTCTTGCAATACACTAATACCAGACCCCATAGCAGTATGAGGTACATTGTCAATCAAGGTGGGACTGTCCTGCTACACCCACTGCATAGTCTGGATTTGGCAACTTCTGACTTCCACCTGTTTGGGCTGATGAAATATGGTTTGCATGGGCAACATCTTCCTAGCAAGAACACTGCCACAGCAGCTATAGAATTGATGAAGGGAGGGTCAGCTCCATTGGTGCAGATTTTTATGAGCACAGCATTCAGGCTCTGGTTCGTCACTGGCAAAAAATGAACAGCTAATGATGGTGACTACGATGAAAAACAGTGTTTCGTGTCTGAGAATTTTCTCTACGAAATAGTGTTGATGTGCTCTTTGTATCTAGTTGTAGAATCCATGAAAATAAATAGCAGGCATTACTTTAGGAGTGAGCTATGCATAAACAGTACATGCTCAAATAGAAAGAAAATGTACGTGTACACGCACAGCCCTTCTCTCCTTCCTTCATATTAGAAATTCATCCAAGCAGTCCCCTCAAACAGATTTTCTAAGAAATAACTCATATCAGATAAACGATAGCATTATCCATGGTTTCACTTCGACATATCTAATGTCAGAAATCCAGACACATAATCAACAGAGTGGATAAATTCAATTTCACAGACTATACACCGCATCTAGGCTCATCTTTGTGCTTCACTCTTTTTGTTCTGCTCCTGGTAACAAGAGTTGAAACCTACTTAGAAGTAAGATTTGTTTCTAACTATCTCACAAAATGTAACACCCATACAATCACAAGGGTTTCTCTTTTTTTGGAGGAGGGATAGTATGTAATATTGCCAGCTAAATGTAAGCACTGCCACTAGCATTTACTTAAAAAAATTAGCCACCAGAAAACTCTGACAAGCACAGGAGTCTTAATATAGTAGGCATGTTTGTAGGCAGCTACCAGCCTTGCTGTTGGTATTGCACTTGAGATCCTCCCACCTGAAGCTATGTCAGTTCCCACTGCTGTGAAGTTTTCATCCTTCTGTGAAGTTTTAAAGAAATCGAACTAAGACTTTCAGTTCTTTTGCCGTAGTACAACTCCAGAAAGACAGTAACTGCAAGATGCACAGCAGAAAGTAATTAGGGCTACACTGACTTCTGGACAGAACTTATGTTACCTGGGTTCAAAATGACTTTGCTCAATGAACCATTTCCCTCTCTCTATCCTGAATCTGCTTCATTAATACAAAGCCTACTAGGAAACCACGTGACTCATAGGAAAGTGGGCTGTAAACACAAAAACATATTGAAATCAAATGTGAATCTATGGAAGGACTCTTGTACTAAGTCTAATCTCTGCATGAGGTGTAAATTTTCTTTTAGAAAGAGTTTTTATTTTTTTAAAACTGCAACGGAATTAAACTAAAACTATGCCCACCTTTTTGATCTTTGAAATAAATACGAGAAAAATGAAAATTCTGTTTTTCTTTCCTTTACAGTTGTGTACTTACGCTCACAGTTCTTCACAGTTCAATAGCAGGACAGGTGACTGAAGTAACAGAAATACATCAGATGCATGAAGAATAAACTCTGCAGAATTATTCCACTTCCCACTGCTTAACTCAGAGCCACCATAGGGCCTCCCTTGAAAAGCATACGCTTTCACTCACTTCCAGAAAAAGAAAGTGTGAAGGTAGCATTTTTAGCTTGAGACACAAGTTGTAAGTTCTGACGCATCTCTTACCGTAACTTCTGGAATCACCACAGCGTTCAGAGGCTTGTCATTGACAGTTGTATCCTTAACTAGCATATATATTCTTTCAGCTTCAGAAAAACATGAAATTTCGAGTACAACAGCTCCTGTAAAGACATGTTTGGGCTTTTTGTATTTCTTACTATTAGAAAATCAACAGTGTTGAATCACAGCAAATGTTTACTTAGGATATTTTTCAGTACAAGTCACTCTGTAACATTTCTGGCTGTTAGTTACCATTAAGATGGGCTTTCTGTTTAGTTTTTGAAGCTTTCCTTCCTATCTCCAAACACATGCCAGATTTTTAACAAGCAGCAGTTTGAGGCCATAAAGAATTTCAACACAGAACTGATACACATCTGAAGACTTCCTCTGGGATTTAGAAGTATCACCTGTTTCCATACACTTCATTACTTAACAGCCTGCTTTCAAGCTGTGGAAGTGACAAAACCATCAGATTTCATTTTCTATCCATTTTTAAAAATATGGCAGTACCATTCACTGACAAGATCTCAACAGGAATTATCAGAAGCAAAGCTCTTATCTGAGAATCACTTTAAGGCCTTTAAAGCTAGGTCTTCCACTGGACAAAGAAAAACAAATGAAAATAAAATATGGGCATGTTAGTTTAAAATAAGATACTCAGAGAGGAGGTCAGACTTTAAAGACATGGCAGGACAAAATCAAAGACATAATGGACTGCATATGAAGTGTAAGCTGGCAACAAAATTGGCTGCTATGACAACCAAAAATGAGAGTTAGAAAGCATCAGAAAAAAAAAAATCAGAAAGTGAAAAAAACTCACCATTTTTACAGTAACAGAATACGCACTGGCCGTAACATCAGAAAAAAAAACAGATGCAGGCAGGCAGACTTAGTTAAATAGAGCAGTGAGATGGGCTCTATAACAAATAAAACTATTCTCTATTCACAGATATGAAGAGAAGACACAGATGAAAGGTTTATGCTCTTCCTAATGAGAAGTCAGTATTTACTAACTACGTGGAGATAGCAAACACACAAAGGAAGCACAAGTCAGCCTTCAAAACCACCCTACAGAAAGATCTAGTTAACAGTTATTTGGAAGGTAAGCCTCCCAGAGCACACGGACACACACCTGAAAGTTCAGAAAAGAAATTGCACGCTTTTCTTTGTGAGCTGCACCAGATGCTGACCCACACCTGACTGCTGCAGTAATGCTGCACAGAAGCAAAGCTTCAGCAGCTCTCAGCAGCCCTGCCACTTCTCAGTCAGATAACAGTGGTAAAGCAAAAGAAAGAACTGCTGATTCTCTTCAGATTTCCAGGCACTGAATCCCAGTTCAGTATTATGCTGAACTGTGATCTGTGTCAAACTGACCCGCCAAGTTAAAGAGCAGCACCAATTTTAGTGTTTCAAAGACAGAATGAGGAGAAAGCACTCAGAAGTGCTTTAGGAGCACTGCTCAAGTGCAACTTCCAACCTCATTTTTATGACAGATTATTGCCACTTTCTGGTGCAGGTGGCATGAAGCCAACCTTTTATTAATAAGGTAACACTTCTCCCCTGCTTTTCATAAATATAACGTGTTAGATTTTATCTGCAGGGCTTTTTACTTATGAAGTATGAGTAAAGTACTCTGAGCTTAAAACCTCTACTGTAAGACTGCAGTTTTGAAAATAGACTTTGTTTGCAATACTTAAAATCTTAATGCTTACCTTGTGCTTGATAAACATGACTCAGAGATACTACATTTGCTGCAAAGGGCAAAAATATAAACACATAAAACCTCGGGTACATTTAGAGTAAATACTTAAAATATTTTAAAAAGTTACATAAATACAATATAAATAAATATTAAAAGTTATACAAATACGTAGGGAATCTCCAGCTAACACTTTCCCTCTGCTAAGTTTACTTTACAACTTAGAAAAGCTAAACTGATTTTCATAAAAGATGGGTATGTATTATCCCAGGCACTTAGTTTAATTCCTCGTGAAGTTACATAAAAAGATTGGTAAAAATGCTGCTTCTCCTGAAACAAGAAGCTTGATACATTCCTGATACTGTTTACAGAATTTGTGGTTGACGTAATTAAGAGTAAAATTAATTGCACTGCTTCAGAAAGAGAAAACAAACTCTTTTCACTGAGTGCTTGTCTGTATGTGCACACACAGAGCTCATATTTCTCTGTGACCAGGACAAAGGGCATGGAGAATACGGAGGACAGCTCATGCAAAAAAATCAGTAGTTAATACAGGCAAGGAACATTTACACATGAAGAATTAAACTGCACTGCTATAATTTGCAAAGTGTAAGGTATATTTGGTTCTAAAAAGTTTCACTGAAAAACTGGTACAGTCACATATAACTCAAGTAATGTAGCAATCATCCTTTGAATAATGAGCTGTCAAATCTTCTGTGCAGCCATCAACATGCTAGTATAAGTAAAAAAGCTCCCATCAGGGTAGCTGGCAGACAGATTTTTCGTAACAGATCGCAAGATACAAAGAAAAATAGTAAGGAGCAACAGACAATACTTTATAAAAAAACTTTGTATATAAAGGTGAGCAGATCTCAGATCACACCTGTTTACTTACTTTTGATAGCTAATTCATCCTTGAGAATATTCATGTACTCTTCAGGGGAAAGCTGAGGTGGAAGCCCACCAACAAACATATTTACTTGTACAGTGGATTTACTATTTTCCACTATGTAAAACCTTGTTTGATTCATCTGACGTATTGAAATCTGCAAAAATAAAAAAAATATATACAAATAACATGAAATTTTGTGAGAAAGCAACAAAATTCCAGATACTTCTGCACTTAGTGACCACATCCTCTACGGACGGATCATAAACAGCAACAAACTTTAGTCCAAGTGTTTGGCTTCTCTACAGATGAGCCATCTGGGACAGTAACTCAGCACTTATTTTTCTTCTGTAAGAAAGGGGATATCCCACTTGCTATAAAAGAGGGATCTCACTTCTCTTTCAGATATACCTTTCTTATGTCTTCAAGTCTGTTTAGAATCAGCTCCTGATTGTCCAACACCATGCGCTGAACTAGAGACAGAAAGAACATTAATCAATGTCTGCAAGCAGTGTTTGTTAATATCAGGCTCAATTTAAACACCCAAAAACACCACCAAAATTTTAGGGAAAATTCAGAACACGGTGTACATCTAACACAAAGGATAATGCAGACATGAACCACTCCTTGTCCAAAGACAAACCATGGAGGTAATTTGCACAGTCTGAATTTGTTCACAGCTCTTAAACACCTTTGTCTTTGAAGACATTCAAAAGACAAATGATCCTCTGCTAAGAATCCAATTGTTAGACACTGGAAGACTTTAAAACTACACTCCCTGACAACTAGCTAACAACTCCTGAAAACAACCAACCTCCATACTCTACTGAAACATTAGAACTATTTCAACAACTTCCAACTGAAGCAAAGCTGTATCATAGAATCATAGCTGATTCTCAGATAAGCTGATAATGGTATAATGATTTAAAACAGAACACCGGAAACGAAGCAAGATTCACAAGGCTACAATAACTTTACAGAACAACTAACTGAAAATGCTAAAAAAAAAGAAGGTGAAGCTGTAGTTCAGTACTTGAATCACAGTGATATTTACTTGGGAATAGACAGAATATCTTTACACCACTTACAATCACAGAATCCTTAGAGTTGAAAAAGACTTTCAGAAGTCCCCCAGTCCAACTCCCCTGCAGTGCACATCCACAGCTCAATCAGGTGCTCAGAGCCCCATCCAGCCTGACTTTGAATGTCTCCAGTTACGGACATTCACTACATCTCTAGGCAACCTGTGCCAGTGCTTCACCACCCTTACTGGAAAAAGCTTCTTCCTTATACCCAAGATAAATCTCCTTCAGTTTGAAACCATTTCCCCCTGTCCTATCACCACAGACCCTTCTTAAGAGTCTGTTCCCTTCTTTCCTGTAGCTCCCCCTTAGATACTGACAGGCTGCTCTCAGGTCACCTCACAGAGTTCTTTTCTCCATGCTGCACAGCCCCAGCTCTCAGCCTGCTCTCATAGAGGAGCTGTTCCATTCCATGGGTCGTTTCTGTGGCCCTTCTCTGGATGTGTTCCAGCAGGTTTATATCTCTCCTGTTCTGAGGACTCCCCATGCAACACTCCAGGTGAGCTCTCACCAGTGCAGAGTAGAGGGTCAGGATCTCCTCCCTCGCCCTGCTGGCCACACTTCTTTTGATGCAGCCCAGGGTATGGTTGGCTTTCCGGGCTGTAAGGGCACACTGCTGGACTCTTCATTGGCATGTCACTGCTTTATTATTCATTTACTTCTTCATACACTTCACTGGCCTTATTTCTCTCTCCATGACACCTTACAAATAAAGCAATGTAGCACAAATAGATGCAAATCTGCATAATGTCTGCAGGATCACAGGCTTGTTGAGCAATGCTCAGACTGCATATTTCAGTATTTCATAAGGCACACAGATGCTCCTTGGACTGACCAAAAAAACCTGGAAAAAAAGTGTCCCTTGAACTACCTCAGGACCTGAATTTGATCTTGTATAAGGGCAAGTGCTAAGACAAAAGAGAAGGAAGGGAGCCAAATGAACGCTACGCATAATCTTTCCTATATAACTGCAGTTAGGACATCTATGTCGGTTAAAGTTAGCTTCCCAAAACAAAGTTCAAAGTATTAACATCCGTCAGAAACCAGTAATTAATCTCTGTGTGATGATGAAGAAACAGGAGGGAACTGCAGGACATGCATGACTGAAAATAATCAACATCACTTCCAAACAAGCATTCCTACGTGATGGTGAAGTTTCATTTATGAAGGCAGGTATTTAAAAAAATTAACTGTGACTGTGTTAAAATCAGTGCTTCAAGATCACTTACAGATGTGCCTTTGGTCAGTGCTCCTTCACTTACCTTGCTTACTGCCCATAAGCACTTCAACCAGTTTGAAATTCTGGAGGGACCCCGCCTGCCAAAAGATAGAGCATACAAACAACAGTTTCTAAACGTGATACAGTTTTGCCTGGTACTTACACATTTTGTTATCCACACAAAGCATGGAAAATTAAGCATTTTAAAATCAATCTCAATTAAAATCAATCCCTAAAATAATCCTTCTGATTCAGCAGTCTCTCACGCACATTGTCAAGCTGCTGTGTTCTTAACTACACGGGCATTTTAACAGCCCTATGGAGAAAGAACACCCACAAGGCACTGCTAACATTACTTGTTCAGTGACCAGCAGCCCTGCTAGGCTATATCCACAGCGTCTTTCCAGAGCAAGCGTGCAGGACAAGGAATGAACCTGCTCTTTGAGAAGATCAGTCAGGCACCAGGCTTGGCAAAAGCAGGTTCATCAGTCTTCATCAGCATTGATGGAAAGAAACTCTTCTTACGTGACATGTCTCTCCTCCTAACTGCACTGCCAGCACTGCAGGGAACACCTGACTGCCTCACAGCTGGAGAACAGGGGCCAGAAGTTCAATCATTTGCAAGGGTTATTGTGACCCTGGAAACACATGACACTCAGGACTGAGCAAATCTTCATTTTAGTACTTGAGACTCAGAGGTCTCATCTACTACTCCTGATTTGCCTGAAATTTGATGACAGCTCTTTGGAAAGGATCCTCAGTGCATGCAAATTCTGGATATTAAAAAGTGTTTTCCTGTGTGCATGTATTTTCATATAGACAACAGAGAGAACTCTTTAAAAACCAACAGTATCAGAGAAAACTGCAAGTGCTCCAGAGAGCTAAGTCTCTCATAACTGCAAACTAGCTTCCCAAATACAGAAATCTGGAGACATTTTCCAAGCCTAGCTATCACATCCATTCAAAGCCAGGCTGGATGTGGCTCTGGGCAGCCTGGTCTGGTGGTTGGCGACCCTGCACACAGCAGGGGGTCAAAACTCAATGATCATTGTGGTCCTTTTCAGCCCAGGCCATTCTACCATTCTATCTCATTCAACTTACGCTTTTGTCCGGATAAAAAGAGGTTTCAGACAAGAATTTCCAAGTTCTGTTAGAGGGTCTGCAACACCTGAAGAAAACTATTAGAAACAAATCCTAGAATTATCCTGTGATGCAAAATGAGCTGCCACGTACTTCACAGCATGTACACAAAAACAGAGGTCTACCACTATACCACTAGCTCCCAACAGCCAGCCATGTGCACACCTCAAAGTGCCCTGTAAGTAACTGCAGAAGATGATGGTTGCCCTCTGTGAGCATGGCTGTTCCCTGCAGCAGAGGAAACGTGCTGGTCGCTGGTGAGCTCACAAACTGCTGAATGAAATGCACACACTACAGATTCATGTCTCCACAGCCGTGTGTTTGATCCAGACTGACAGTGCTTTGGCACACTTACAAATTCTACCAACATGTTTCATTAAAGTTGTACTATCTTGGCACCAAATGTAAAACAGGAAGGCTGAAAAGAGATCATATTCTATGGAAAACATGTGCGTCTTCAAGGGATACAAGATGCATGTAACCATTTTCCGTCGAGGCTGAAAAGAATGCAGATGGTAAACCATGTGGGTGCCATTCAGCCTTGAGTTCATTCTTTGCAGAGTCAGAGACAAACACGAATGTCTTAGCAATGATTGCTGAAAGTCCCCAGCAAGATAAGATAAGCAATGTATTTATACAGAACTATATTTAAAGTATTTAAAGACATATGCAGTCAGAGAAAATGTACTGCATACGACAAAACTTGTGTTACAAGTAAATCTGTTTGACTGGGGAAGATTGACATTAATTTTCAGTAAAGAGCAACTGAAAGATCCACAAAGGATTGCCTAGAAAGCATTAACAATATCAACATTAACAGCAAATGGAGCAATAAAAATCCTTCTCTGAGGAAAACACGTACAGCCCACCTGGAGGTCACCCAGGTGACACAGAGACACATTTATCATCTTGTATTTACCTGCCTTCCAAGTAATGGAAGCACTTCTTTGATCACAGTCTGTGTAGTGCTGTCCTTATTTACTCGAAGAGAAATGTATGCCGTTCCCTCCCTGGAAAGAAAAAAACAATACTTACACTTCTCTGGACAATAATTTCACCTAATTGCACACCCTTTTTTTTAACTAAATGGCAAATTTACTATGAGTTAGGAAGAGATCTGTTTTAAATGAAGATGTTCTTTTAGTCAAATTCAGTATTGGCCACATCTGACATGCAAACACTTTAACCAGTCATTAAAATTGTAGCACTGCAAATGAATCTGTTCCTATGCACAGAACTAAATGAAGGTCCCAGGTGAAGTTTGGCAACGTAGTTGCAGCATTAAAATGAGCAAATGTTTACATTTTACTTCACTGCTTTTAAGAAACACACAGGTGATCAGCTAGCCTTCACTGCTAAAACTGCTTAAAATGTACAGTGTGAGAGGTAAATGGAACGGATATTTTGCCTTTAATTTTTCCTCCTATTCTCACTCCAGAAGTTGTACTAAATTCTTTGTAATTAACACTTACACAAGAACATCAAGCTGTCAAACAATGCGTATCTGTCCTCATTTGTTTGCAGGTGCAGTTAAGGTAAAGTTCCATCTTCTTGGTGAAATGCACAGTAACAGAGCTGAACATAACGTGTTCTGTGCATCTAAAAGAACCCATCAGCAGGTTTTCAATGCACTGAAATGAATAATGTATATACTACTTTTTCAGAAAAGTAAGCAAGAGAATCCTTCAGTACAAAAGAAAAAAACTACACTGTCTGTTACACTAATGAGATCTCAATAACTGAAACTTGCTGTACAACAATAGAGGACAAACGCAGCTAAGGAAGACAACTTCATAGTAATAAACACTCACCACAGCCAGGCAGGATAAATTCTGATCACCTCCTCACCCTTTGGTTTGGCTCTAATAATCCAGGCTTCAGGAACAGACTCTCGGAATACTGAGCCCAAGTTGCTGTCCTCTGCAGCATCATTCCTGTTGATAATGTCATCAGACAGCAGTGCCTGCTGCGTAAAGGTCTGCAGCTCATACTCCTGCTGGTCATCATTTATGTAGTATGCTCTCAAAGCAGCTTCCTACAGCACAGAAAGATAAATTATCATAACCATGAAATGGCACAGTAATACTCATACAGTCACTGACATTCATGAATACCCTGCTTGCAGAATCAACCTTTATAACGTGTTTTAAGCACAGAACAATAGGGAAAAACAACCACAAAGTTTTGAAAACAAATTTTCATGGGAGAAATCAAAAGAAAAACTGTGATGCCAGAGGGAAGGAATCAGTGGAAAGCACTGACCTGAGCACAATACTTTTCTCAAGTGACAGTCATTTAAACTCCATGCTTAAAAGCAAAATTCAGCACCAAAAAGCTGAAGTGCAGTGCAGGCAAATTTACTCCACAAGTAAGATGGTAAGCCACCCTTGATTTTGCACACACACTCTGCAGTGCACACAGCCCAGTAAGTCATTTAGGAAAACTGGCAGTAATCTGATCTAGAACTATATGCAGCAGCTTGACAAAATGTGCTTAAAAGTAGCAATCCTAAATAAAAGTGCTTTCAGCCTGCTGTGAAATTTTCAAGGGAGACTATCAATATGTAGAATGTTAAAAGTGATTTTCAAAACTCTCATTGATTTTAAGCACACTGTCAAGACAACAATTCCAATGAGCTTTAACCTTCAGTAATTCTGAGGTCATGTATTCTGCAGACTCCCAAGACAATTGTTTTATGACTTGGGAGTCCTTACCATTCAATGGTGCAGCTCCCCATACAACCCCTGGGCTATGCTCTGCACAGCATGGGATCTCTGCTTAGTTATAAATCAAGACCTGTACAGAACACGTGGCTGAGTAGAGTCATCTTTCCACACAATAAAGAACACTGAAACAGCTGGACAGTGGTCATTATGTAATCAATAATTCACTTCTTTCACAATCAAGCAACAGATGTCAGTGTTGAAAGTGCAATGGTGGTGGCTATGCAGCATCAACTTCAAACTATTAATGAAGACTTCCAAACTACAGAAGAGGAGTGAGATCTAAGGAGCTGATTATCTTGTACAGTGTATATGTACGACCTGAATACATCCAGCCCACACTAGTAAAATCAGACTTCAGTGTCGTAACAGGAAGGAGAAAGACTGTTCAACAAGTGATTTTCTGCTGCGTATGCTGTAGGACCCACTATGCAACAGACATCTAGACAACAGTATCTACAGATGTTGTACAATAATTACATGAAGAAATCAAATTACACTAAAATATTCTAGACCACTTACAGATTTTGCTGCTGAGTTACATTTGTACAATCGATAGCCTTTGAATACTGCAATATATAAATTATTTGCTCCTTCATGACACTGCAGTATTGACCTTCACTGGGTATCTTACCACAACTTCTTCATTTTTTGCAATCCTTGGAACTGAAATCAGTCGAAATTGATTGCGTTTCACTGCATCACTCCCATCAAATATCTTTAAAGTTTGTTTACCTGAATGAAAACAATTATTGTATTTCAATAACACATCCCTCCAATCATAAAGCTACCTGCACAGGAATCATACAATGGAATTATTCAAAACCAGCTTATAATCCAATTAATTGCTTTTTCATCACAAGTTACGAGCCTGAACTTCTTCGTTCCGTCAGTGCACATTTAGCACAGGTGTACACTTATGGACAAAATACAGAAGAGCATTTTAAGTAACAAAAAATTTATCAGGGTTTTTGTTATGAGACCACAATGCTTATCTCATCACGTTTTCATTCTTACCATTCATGACTGCCTTTATTACTGACCAGCTCAACAATGTGAAAAACAACACCAAACCCAAACCATCACTTTCAAAACAACTCCCAAAGCACTGCCACGTCAGACAGTATCCTTCTGAAGGAAGACTGAGATAGCTGGT
>JAOWBP010004700.1:54811107-54825971 GCA_028571105.1 Tragopan temminckii | reverse complement strand
TTCTTGGAAAGAAAAGGAAATGGAACATCCAGCATCCTGAGTCCGGGGTGAAGAGTTTTTAGTGAATTCTACAGCAAGAACTTCTATCTAAAGCAATTAATAATTGTCAGTAGAGATTGGTTCATATACTTCACAGGCAAAAAAATAAAATACCTGGTACTCAATCTTATCAGGAGTTAAGATACATATATGTTAGTTTCTGAAAACAGATGCCCTATCACACAAACACAGTGTTTGTCTGATAACTTTCCTTTAAAAAAAACCCACAAAACCTAAAAAAGATACTGCAAGACATGGAGGGCCTAAAGCAACCTATGCCAATTGTTCTAAAAGTGCATCCAGCCATGCCAGCCATTTGCTTAGAAAAAGTAACTTCATGTTAGCAGCACTTTCTGCTTTAGTTACACCAAGTTCTCCAATAAAAATCCTTCAAACCTCAACATCAGAGGAGAGCATCATATCCAACAGCAGACTTGTATTAGTAAGCACAGTCATTACAAATCAGCAAAAAAGGAAGCAAGTCTAACATCTACATTTGTATTTGAAAGCTGATTTCTAAAACAAATTCTAGAATCACTTTTGTAGAGGAAAGAAAGGATTATTTCCTTCTCGTACATGTTATTAATCTCAATTGAGCTACATTTTTGAAAAGCCTAAGAAATAAAAGTTGTAGAGCAATTGGTATTCAGAACATGGAACAGCAAAGTCACACCATGCAAAACAAAAACAATCTGTTGAATCCATGGAACGTAACTCAGAATCCTCAATGAACTAGAAGAAGTGCCTACACATTCGTATTACCTAACTGTAATGTGATTTCACACGTTTCTTGGAAACCTCTGAGAAAAACATATTCACCTGCGACAGGCACAAAGGTAATACAATATAATTAAGACTGTAAGAAGGTGAGGGTGGATGAAGGCAAAACGTAAAAAGCTTGAACTATGACAGATCACTAAGCTAAAGCTATTTCCAAGAGTTAAGAAAACACAGCTAGAGAAAGTTTTCTATTCAAATTCTTGGTTTATTTCATGTCCCACACCAGTTTCAAAAGCTAATAACAACAGATCATGGCAAAAGACTCTGTGATATCTGTAGCTCCTTGACCACCCCACTAAAGCAGCCAGCTCACATGGCATCTATTCTGAGTGACAGATTCCAATTCGTCAGTAGAGCAAATATTAGATTTGTTACGCAGCTCACCAGATAAAAGCACAAAAAAACCTGCATAATTTAAAGTCTAAATTCTCTGATCAAAGAGAAACATTTTCCCCACACGTACACCTAGGTGACTGCATCAAGTAAGACATTCTCTGCAAGACCCATCCTGAAAGTATCCCAAATCCATCTCAGGAGGCTTTTAAACTTTAAAAAATAAAACAAACAACAAAATAAAGCAAAACAAACAAACAAACAAAAAAACAAACAAACAAAAAAACAGTTCACAGCTAGGATTCATTTAAAACACTACGTTCTATTGAACCTCACAACATCCACCCAACAAAGATCAACAGAAGTTTGTGACAAGAGTGTCAAGGGAGAATTAAGCAGTTGCCTCCCATCAAAATCAGTGAAGTACCTGTGCCAACACATGTTTCAAACCAATGGATCATGAAATCATGGTGCTTAGGTGATCTCTTAAATTATTTTTTTAAGAGAATTTGTGGCAGAACACAAAGAGTAGTACTACTTTGATAAATAATCAAGTTCCTTTCCACAAAAGGCACTTCATTCCCTTTGAAAGCAACAGACATCCAAGACAAGTAACACACAGTTATATTCCATTCTTTTGTGGAAAGAGGAAGGTTTCAGAAACACAAAAACCTGAAGTTCCATGTAACAAAGGTTTTCATAGGAAGAAGAAATTATTTCAACAGAGGAAGTCTTTACTTAGCCATAACAGTTTCTCTTTCTTTGCATGTCTCTCACATGGACTTACAACACATCATCGACACTACAGATTTGTGGTGTCTTAAATTTTATGTACGCATTTCCATTGCCAATGAATGGATAACAAAATCTCAAAAACACAGTAAGGGCATTATGATACCCATATACATATACATACATACACATACGTATGTACATACATATGTATATGCATACACACAAGCAGGGTATGCAAAGCACACATCTCTGGATGACATACATATTACTGCATGGCTACACTAATTGAGCATTTTAAATTACCTTCGCATCGAAAGGCAGGTGACTCCAGTGACTTCCTGCACACTGTGCAGAACTTTCTTTTGTAATGTCCTGGAGGCCCAAAACAGTGTGCAACTGGAATCTGTCAAAGAAGAACACACGGAACATCATCAACTGCAGCTTTCAGAACAGTATTTATGGCCGACAGAAGCTGTTCTGTCCTGCAAAACAGGGTATACAGTATATATAATGTGTGCTCAAGTAAACCTGAGAACAAATATTACATGTATATATCCATATCTATATAAATCTACATTTAAATATATAAATGAGAATAGCTTTAGGTGCCAGTCCTGACGATTCACAGTGCCACGAATGCTAAGACTGCCTTTGTGTGCAGACAACTTACCTGAAACCTCCGCTGACCTCTTAAGTATTCTTAATTGAATCAAAGACCATTAAACAGTAATAGCTGCACATAGACGCTCTCAGACAAAATACCCTGAAGACACATTCAAGACCGTTTACAAAAGCTCAGTACTGCCACAGTCCATATCAGAGACTGAAAGCTACAGAACCAGGCGGAGGCAGAAAAAGATAATGAAAGAAAGAAGGAAAATGAATACTAACACAGCATCCCCGCTCATGATGCTGGGATTGGAACTAGATGATCTTTAAGGTCCCTTCCAATCCAAACTGAACCGAAGAATTGATTGTGAATCGTAATTGTGAAACAATTACAACTGCATGCATACGTCTCCTCAGACAAAATATCCCAAAGGCACATTCAAGGCAGCTTCTAAAAGGCGAATGTTGCCACAAAGCATTCTATGATTCTGTGAAGGAATACACCTGAGCTTTATGCTTGTTCCAGAGATCACTATTCCTACAAGATGCACACCTTTGCCAAAATTGACAGTTGCATTATAAGAGAGAAGCGTAACTGCATCTTTAAGATGTCAGAATTCAAATAACTTAGTAACTTTCCAGATTTTTAAACTTGTATTTTGCAACCCTCAAGCCCTTCCTGACAAACATACCTGATTTATCTTCTGCCTCCTGCATCACAAAAAGAAAAAAAAAAAAAGAAAAAAAAAGACTTGGGAGGGCTAACAAGTGGCTTCTTTAAGCGTGAAATATAGTCAGTCATTGCCAGAAAAAGTGTAAGAAATAGTGACTTAAGGTACACAGAGCCACAAACACCTTTTCCTACACGATGCATAAGCAAGCAAAGTTTCGAGGAGGATTTGAGTATTCTCCTTATAGAGTTTTCCTGTAAAAAACTAGCGATAAATCTGACACATCCTGAAACAGAGTCTGGAGACCTAAAATGTGCCGTCCGCGTACGAAGGCCTGGTTCCCTCTTGTATTTCCACCCCGAAAGCAAAGGCACAGTTATGCTACACAACCCTGCACTTTGAGCACGAACAGTGAAATCAGCAAGATAAAACTCTGCCAGATGTAACCTGAGAGGGAAAGAATATTGCTGGAAGTTTAATCAAGAGGTAAATCAAGAGAGACCTTTGTTAGCTCAATAACGTGCTTTGGACACCTGGCATGGACTTGCAATCCTTTCAACAACCAGTGTTTGAAATTTAAATCTCTGCTTTCCCAGCCTTGAGTCCAGCTATTTTATCTTACAGCTGGAGCAGAAATGCAGGCTTCTCATTCCTGCCACAGTGTTTAATAGGCATGAAAAGTTATCTGAAGAAGGACACTCTATAGAGCAGAACAGTTTTGCGCGAAGCAGCGTTTATTTTGGAAAAGGCTGCAGGACCGAACTTTGACAAGGGACAAACTTCTCCAGGGCCTGGGCACTCTCACCTAGAAGGCTGAAGGGAAGAAGACAAGTCTAAATTCTGCAGTCTAAATTCCATTCCAGCCCTGGTGATGACCTTCTGAGGACTCGAGTCAGTGCCCAAAAAGAAAAGAAACACTGATCGGAACATGGGGTGAAAAAAGGAAAAACAGAATTGTTTCCTTCAACTTCTTACTTTCAGAAACAAGACAAACGAGCTTTTTTTTATTATGTCTGCTCCTTCTAACTTGCTCTAGAAATTGTATGTGTAAAAACTACTGCAGAGCCTGCAGGAAAAGGAGAGGGATGAGGAAAAAAAAACCCATGGAAAGTAGCCAGCAGAACACAATGAGCCAGCTGATCAATCACACGCTGCTTTCCCTAGCAGCTCACTACATTACTTTTATTGCTGAAGAAGTTCCAAGCATCCTATACATAAACAATACCAAACTCTTAAGACAGGGAAAGCCAGTGAGGCTCCATGTCAGCACACGAAATGTTATCTATTATTCATTAATTTACATTCACCTGTACAAGTGCAGCAAACTACAGACACAGACGGAGGCTCACAGAAAGAAAGTGAATAATTGATGAGAATCGAAACTTCTTTTTCAATTCAGCTCCTTAAATTACTTTATGCAAACCACTAAAATCAATTTCCTGAGATAGATACAGAAAATTTCGACTAGCAGTACCACTAAGTGACATCTAGGTGCCCTCACGCTATTGATCAGAAATCCATCAAGAGAAAATATAATACTAACGCTCCAGCATCATCTCCAGGATGACCTTGTACTGATGCACAGGATGTCCCTAGTCCTGATTTTGTTTGCTGCCACCTGGTAAAAAATCCAAAGCATTACTGCTATGCATTTCTATAGCAGTTTGTATCAGCCAGCAGTGAAATCTGGTTCTACAGAAATCCAAAGCTTACTGATTCCTATCCCTTCAGCGCAATTTGTGCAAGAGCAGAGCACAAAACCATGCAACTGCATCATACATAAAGAACAGCAACAAATGCATCTCCAGTAACATACTAGTACAAACTTTAAAATAAAAGCACGGGAAAGAAATTTTTTAAATTGTTCCTCATCTTGAAATGCATGGGGCAACAGCAAGTTATCAGCTTCATGCGTTCTTCCACTGAAATGCAATCACTGCACAGAGAGCAGCCCAGCTACCACCTACAATGTATGGCTCATGGACAGAGTCAAAGATACAAACACTTTCATGAATGACTCCAAAGGCTGGGCAAAGAGAATTTAACTTGAAGTCATCAGCTTTCAGAAAACACCGTGGCATTTTTAAGATAGGCAAAATTAGCTTGGAAGCAAATTACTTCCTAATTTGCTCACAAGGCTAGTTACAGAGGCTTTAGTGGACTTAGTTCTACAGGGTCAAAATAGAGGACTGCAAGAGAGTGCCAAAAAAATTGTCAATAACAATCCAAACGTGTAGGTGTTTCTGAAACAAGCACAACTACATACGCTGATGTCTCCTTATCCAAAGTTCTCAGGGCTCATTATGATACCCACACCTTCGCTCCACAGTGGCTATCAGATCTGACTGGAACCCACGTCTTCCAATAGCCACATCAACTTTCTCCAGTGTTAGAATCTTTTCAGCTAATTACTTATTGCTCAGTAACCATAGACAGCTATTTCACTCGCTTGAAACCTCTCTGCTTTAACATCTTTATTTCAGCAACACAAATACTCAGCGTTTTGCACCATATTTCTACTTCTTCCTTTTAGATACAAAGAACGTAAATTGCTCTTTGTGTTCAAAATGAGGTTCTTCCTTTGTGCCCTAATGCATCAGCTGGTGCTACAAAGCACCTTCAAGTGCAAATTCCACGTGGAAGTTTTGAAACTGAGTAAGAATACCAACTGAAACACCAACTTACTGTAGAACAGGAGAGGAAAGTAATTTAAATACCAAAACATTAACTGGTGCTAATGCAAGGGAATAAGGCACGTATCCACAGGTAACCTCAGTATATCCAGAAACCATTTCTTCATGCTACAGATGCCCACGACAGAATATTAGACCTTAGCTACTTGTATGCAAATTAGCTCTCAAGGACTCTAAAGGATGGGAGCTGTAGAGCAAACTAAATACCATTTCAAATCAGAAATCTGTTGTACTTCTGTTGTACTTCTAGGGAAGGAAGATCCGTGTAAGACCTTTGCACTGTAATTTAAAGAGTTGCTTGCACTAGCTTTTCTCATACTGGAAAGAGAAGCTGATGCACGAAGTACCATCACTCCTTGCTTTTATTGCTACAGAGGAAACTAACTTTTATCAAGATCAACACTGGGAATTAGCAGAAACGAACTCAGTGACATCCCATACCCCTCCTGAATCTGAAGGGTCGCTGGTACAGCCATGGGGCTGTTCTGGAAGTGTTTAAGCTACCAGGCAGCTTGCACCAGCACCGCACACTGCAGCGAGCCACCTGGAGTTCATGAACTACAGTGCCAGCCCTCCCCTTTTACCTCAGTGGCTGGCTATCACTTTGGAGAACAAAAAGCGGAAAACTTAGGGAAACGTAAGGATTACCAATAAACAATTTTACACCTTATTTGGCTGCTAAATTGTGGCACGTGGCTGGCATGCTCCAGGCAATTGCATTTGAATCACAAAGCACTATGGGCCAAGTGTTGAAGAGCTGGGGGTCAGACCTGCGTGCAGAAGGTGGTCAGGGCTATCCAAGAAGCTTCCAGGCAAAATCAGATCAGTCTGGAGTCCAACCATTGCTATGGCAGACACAGAAACCCAGAACCACAGAACAGCAGTAGAGATCATTGAGTCCAATCCACCTGCTCAATAAAGCAGCTCTCCTACAACAGATCACACAGGTGAAAAAGCACACACATAACTAACAGCAAAACAAAACGGGGAAGAATAAAGAGAGAAACAAGATTCCTCCATGCAATTATTTTTCATGAAATGTAAGAAAAATATGAAGCATCCATTTTTTTTGCCTTTAATTTCATGTTACAGATCTAACTCCTCCCCTCCTTCTTCCAAAAGCGCTTACATACAACAAGACGAGCGGGGCAAAAACTCCACTCCTAAAAGGAGACAAAGGAATCAGAGAAAGAGAGGTTCCCAGAACCCAGAATAAAAGCCGCTGAGCTGCAGAAGAAACGGATGCTGCTGTTGTATGACTACTAAGCACGCAACGCCCAATTCAAAACAGCTTACCACTGTTGGGTGTCATTACCCCAACCAGAATAATCTTTATTCTCTGTTATTTTCAACTTTTCTAGCAGATTGTGAGAAACAAAGGAACTGACCCACACAGACAATTGCAGCACCCAGAGGGAAAGGCTCAGGTCAGCAAGCCTGCTCCTCCAGCACAGACCTCTGTGAGCTCCCAAATCTTCTCGTTCAGTACCAGAATTTGAGAACGCAGCTGCTACCCGAGCTCTGAACCACAAACCACACCTCGTTTTTAGCATTACAATCTTGACAAGAAGCTGATGACCTAAATCAGAATGTTTCCACTCCAGACAACCTGGCTGTAAGAAGAAAAGCCCTGAAGGAAGTTTTGTGAAGTCTACCTGCCCTTCCCGAAGTGGAAGTGTTTAGAAACAACTGCAGCAATGCATCAATGCAGCAAGGACTGCAGGAAAAACAACCATTACAAATGCCTCACTTCACTAGAACTATTTTTATTATACTATCATTTCCATTTAATCTTCAAGTATAGTTATATAAAAAACACCCCCACGCATTTGTATGGTAAAACTGAGAGGCAACCAATTTGTAACTCATCCCAACCTGACAAAGGAAACTTGACATTTCACACCCACTCAGCATTTGTTTTCATTGTCATTTTCCTTCTGTTCAGATTTTTCTTTTCTAACAAACGCCTCAGAGTAGGCAAATACCTGTGAGGACATCAGGAGAAGAGTCTGAGCTTAGAGGAGTCGCAGAGATCTCACCGGTGAAGCAAACCACATCCCTCAGAAATCGTAAAAACACAAGTGGGTTCAGAAGCCTGATCCGTGACATTTCATTTCAAAACATCGTGATCTGGATCCAATCTGGAACAGCATGTGCAGGTGAGAAAGATCAACAACAGCACAGAAAAAAAGCTGCCTGAAGAGCGAACTCATCACAGACAAAAAGCTCCTTAGGGCAGCCTGAAGAGTGAACTCATCAAGAATGACCCGAGGCTGGATGCAGACCTGACACGGTTCTGTCTCCGAGGGACTCACCTGACCCCAGGAAGGAAGCCCCGGCCTCAGGAATTAAAAGTTCCCACAGCCTGTCCGCTGAAAAACTATTCTCTCACAGTTTGACTTGGTAAGGAATGACACACAGCACAGTGAGCTCCAACAATCGCCCCTTTCTCTAGATGGAATCTGAGATTAAAAAAATATATATCCTCATCTTGGGGTACACAGAATAATAACTTGCTAGAGGAAAGCATCAGGGAAAAAAAATCCCATCCATGCTTCCTTCTGCACCAGACGTTTCCATAAAAAGACAGATTCGAGTTCTGATAGAAGAAAACAAACTCCCCAGACATTCGACAAACAATCATCGTTTGTTTTTTGCTTCATTATCTTTTTGAAGCAAGTGCAGAGCTAATATTCACTTCAGCAGAGCCCACGTGTGTAACAGCACCTCCCGTGGGGCAGGCTTCACTCACACAAGGGACCAGGACCAAGGCAACCTGGATGAGAACCTGGAGGAGGACAAGTCTGTGCTATTCTGTCTGGACAGTCTGGTGCTTTTGATGCGTAATCATTACAACTCAACACAGATTTCAGCACAAGACTTTTCACAGCTAAATACAGCAGTGCTGAACTGCCAGCAGCTCCGAGGATGGACAACAGCACTCAGATGTCCTACTCCTGCAGCAAGAACACCTGGATTTTACCTGTAAACAACACACAACTAAATACAATCTATGTGCTAGGACAGGTAGAAAGTGGGGATTGGCAAGGGAAGAAATCATAAGCTGATGTCCATGACTGACGCAATGTTTAAATGTAGGATTTTCACCGTGCCCAAGCAAAGCAACAAGTACTATTTTGAACAACAACTAAAATTTACAGTAAATTCACAGGAGAAACAATCACAAGTGTTTAAATGCCTATGAAAAAAAATGAATGCTTCTCAGCTGGCTATGCACCACTCCTCCAAAGATCCCTGCACAGTCTGAGTCATCATTCCTTCTCCCATGCTATAATGACTGACTGCCAGCATTCTCAAACAGTAATAGATGTTAATTCTTAGTAATAGCATTTCTCACTATCTGCACATCCCTTTACTGTGGACTCTAAGACTAACAGCAATACTTCTCATTATTCCACTGGCAATGCTCTGTGTATCAGACTCCTCTTTTTTTGCCAATCTAAATTACATTTCCCAAGATGAAAGCACGTGGGGAAGATGCAGTGTGTAGCAAAGGCTGAACTGCATTAACATCTAGGACAAAGCACATTAAATAAAAATGACTGGCTAACTTCCTGTAACTCTCATTATGTGCTGTTTCAAACCTCCCGTCCCCTAACCAAGTTTCCACAACACAAAGAAACCTGTAATACTTTTTTGTGTACGAAGAAGAGAATGCAGCTTCCCTTCACAAGTTCACAGATCGACACAACGAATATCTCACAACTGTGCTTTTAGTTAGGGAGGTCTGTAACATTCACAGTTTATGCATTCTGATTTTACAACATTGCAATTGATGTTTGCTCCTTACAATACTTTGTAATGTTTTTCCACTTGTATAAGAAGGTTCTCACCTGCTTCCTCCCCCTCTACCCTTTCTGTCGCCCCTTCCCAGGTGGAGAAAACACTATGTTTTCTTCCTTCTTGGGCTCTTAATACTACAGCTGCATAATATCATTATCTTCAAAATTAGTCTACCTTTCAAACCCTTTTTCAAAAGCAATTATTACAAAGCTGCGTGGGAGAAAAAGTCACAGGGCATCTAAAAAGCCAAGATTTTATTACTAACCAAAATAAATCCATGTGAGTTTTTACCATTTAGTGAAGCGCTGATTTGACTTTAAAATCTTGTGCTTTTAATGCAAGGACTTTATTCTCTAGGCACAGTAAGCGAGCAAATTCTTAACATCAATAATCAACAGAAGCCAAACATAGCCCCTTCTCTAGGCAGGGAAACTTAGCATTTTCCCAGTAAGATGTAATTACTCTTAAAAAAAAAAAAAGAGTGAGTTATACAGACTTCTTTAAGTTTGATACACTATGGTTTCCTGAGAGCACTGATATCCATCAGTCACCTCATTCCATTTCTGTGAGATTTTCAGGTAATGACACAATTTAAAATGTCTAGTAATAGTTAAAGAATGCAAATAATTGCTCTTCAAAGTCAGACTGTCTACAGCTGCCTGCAGCAGGGAAGTTTTTAAGGAAATGTCAGACTTTGCTTCTGAACAGCAGTAAAAGCTTCAGTGATGACTAACACAATTGATTTAAGCATTACAACATCAGCAAGCCACAACCGTACTACACAGATTACTCAGTGATAAATTTGTGCTATTATGAGAAAAAAGAGACATAACAGTGTGTGTTTACTCACCCTTACAAGGCTGGGAGCAATACACGAACAAGGTATGTTGACATTCTTGAGGCACTTCTCATGGGACATGAAGTTGCAAACTGTGGATATCAAAGGAGAACAGCGGGTAAGTATCTCACGAGGAAGGGACATTTGTGGTGAAACACAAACAAACAGGAAATCAAGAAAATCACGTGTGGTGAAACACAACTGGGAACATATCATTTTAATCACATTTGCTCTCCACCGCTATGAGTACGTACACAACTGTCACATCTCTTGCAGCACACGAACTCCATGTTTCTGTTACCAAGATGCTGGTGATAGAAAACAAGAGAGCTCATAGAAAGTCATTACAGGCCAGCAGCAGCCCCTTCCCTGCCACCCTCTTCTCTCCATAACCACCAAGATGACTCCTTAATTTTCAGGAGAGATTTTAAGCAGCCGACAGTCCAGAATAGCTCTTCGAAGCAGCCAAAGTAGACAGACATGCTTGAAAGCAAACTCCACTAGAAGTAAGTGCATGTGTCAGGAATAAATGCAAGGAAACACAGCACTGGCACACACAGAGCGCAGTGGATGAAAGAGACAGAAGTGACCAGTTTTTGGTACAGCTTTGAAAGTCTTATTACTACCATACTATTACTACTTCGGCAGCAACAGGTTTAGAATTGCACCAGAGCTTTACTAAATGTCTTGTCCCTGGAGATGCTCAAGATCAGGCTGGAGTCTGAGCAGGCGATGGACCTGAAGATGTCCCTGCTCATTGCAGGGGAGCTGGACTAGATGACCTGTAAAGGACCTTTCCAACTCAAATGATTCTGTGTTCTAAACAGATTTTTTACCAAAACAGCATCTGCAGTATCATTTCTCATGGGGACGGTATCTTCCCTAGCTTCACAGAATGGATTTACATGATATTATGGTATCATAATATGGCACAGGAAACAAGGGATTCTTTTATTCATGCCCACGACCTCACACTAACTGGGAACTAAAGCTAAGCAGTGATGGCTTTAGAGTCCTTCACCTTTCAGACTGGCTCTTCCAATCCAAGTACAAATATACACAGCTCAGGGGGAAGTACCTTCCCATTACTTCTGCAAGAAGATCACCTGTGAGAAGCAAAAGCCACCACCCACAGCAAGTTTTCTCATGTCCCTGCTTTTCAGAAGTGTGCCACACCACTTCAAGTTTCGTGAGTGACTGCAGAAAATCCAACCCTTCTGCAGCCCCATGTGCTGTACTTACATTGCTGCTCCTTACAGCATGTGCTCTTGCCATCAAAAGCAGACCACTTCCTTTTTCTCTCCATTCTGCAGCTCATTTCCTTCTGATTTCACTTTTTCTCACATGCCAACACAATAATCTTAATGCAGGTTCACTTATTTATGTGGCTTACTGCCAGTCCATGCAAATAACCTTTCCTTTTGATGGCACAAAAACCTGAACGACCCCTTTCACGTTCCAGTGTGCTCACTAGGCTGATATTTACTTTTCACTAGTCTGCAAATCAGGAAAAAAAAGGGCACTGCAAGTCACTGCTGCACTCAGATATCTACTGTTGGTGGCTCAAGACTGTGACCTATGCAGCAATGAAAAGGGAGTGGAAAGAGAGGAGATAAAACCTGCTGTTGGCTGCTATGAAGCATCACATCTGTCTTTACGGTTGATGGTACTCCTGACTCAATGGTGCAGATAAGGAGCAGAAAGAATCAGCAAGGAGGTGACAAAGGGGTGACCTGAGGGAAGTTAAAAAATGAAACGCTAGTAAGGGAGATCAGCTGGAAGACACAAAACTTTGAGGGGAAAAAAAAACAAACAAACCATTTAAAAGGAAAGGAAGAAGTCGTCTGCTGTATAGGAAGAGGATTCCTTTGTGTGTTTGAGCTCTGAGCACCTAACTACATTCAGGTGCACAGCAGCTATCACATCTGACAGCTCGTCCTTGTTGCTTTACTCTCTTCTGCCCAGAAATTGGCGACTTCAACCACATGAGAAATTACATGTTTGCAACACACAGCAAGAAGCCGGGTGGCCAGTGGGCACCATAGAAAAGGGCAGCGTATGGCAATGAGCTGGGACGTGCAGCTTTCCAGCAAACACTTGCAAGGAAGCAAAACATTTCTCCCCCGCCTTGGACGGCAGGAGACAGGAGCCGAGCACGGCAGTTTGACTCCAGCTAGAACAGCAAAGGCAGCTGAAAGCTCTAACGTGCTGCACTTTGTCACACAGCCTTTCTTCCCCTCCTTGTCCTCCTGTCAGAATTCAGAGCAGGTTTCAAAAGTGGGATGAGGAAAGAGGTCTATTTTGTCCTGTACAGACTCCAGCAATGTATCAGTGTGCCATATGCAAGCGAGGGTCAGGTGAGAATCATATAAAATACCAAATTCAACAACCTATCTTCTCCCACTTGTGAACAGAGAGCAGTCTAGAGCAGAATCCTAGAAGGTTTTGAAAAGTAGTTTTGTTTCTTCTTTGAGGAGATGTTTAACATAACTCAAAGCCCTGTGATCTTTTTAAAGTAAAATGTATAAATTATGAACTTAACAGTCTTTCACTTTTTAACTTTAACCGTTTTATTTATAAGCATCTGATTTTGCATTTGCTAAATATGAAAATGTTTAGCACTTGTAGCTCTAAAAGTAGAGATACCAAACTGCTCCCCAAAGAGGATCAAGGAAAGTCAATACAAAGACCCAAGCGGATTGGCTCCTCTCCCGGAGGTGTTGTAAATCTAACACAAGGCTCCCTGGACCTACTCACACGTGTGTTTGTACCCAAGAGCATTCCTCTCATTTCAGCAGGCGCACGCTTAATAAAAGCTTAATAAAAGCACAACCAAAGTAAATTTCAATTCCCCCACCAACACCCTCCAGTACTTTCCTGAAGCAGGGCTTACCCTAACAGTTCCTAGACTGCAGTTTGGACCCATCCAGGCAGTCTGCTCCTGCCCACTTATGTCCCAAATTCATGTCACAAGCAGCAGTAATTGCTAATGATCTCTTCTCCTTCAGCAGCTCCCTCTTGCTGTGTGCTCCTGGCTGGTTTGAGCCATGGGTTTTACAGCACATGGTCCCTTAGGAGCCATCACCCTTCTTGCTGCACGTGGCAGGTCAGGCTGAGTACCAAGAGAGACCTGCATCTGAAGGCAGCAGCACCTTCCTGCTGCAGGGAGCTCTCTTAACACCGCCCTGGACACACAAGGGACACACAGCAAATGCCAGTAATTCCCGAAAAACACCACGATGCCTTGGCCAGCTGTCTGTTACAGGGACAGCATGGGGAGGGTTCATTTCCCATCGTGAGGTGGCAACACAGCTCCTCAGTACTGGCTGGCTGACTTGGGAAATCATTTCCTTTCATTCTGCACAAGTGCCATAGCTCACTAGCTTGCATTGCACTTACCTGAGCAAGTCACAGCTCTACTCCAAAGCTTCTTCCAAACTTTTAGCAACGCTTACACATTGTTACTGGATGACCCCATTGACTCAGTGGCTTATTCTTGTCCTTAAAACAAACAATAGCTTAACCACAAATGGACTAGAAACTCAGGATTGTTCTCCTAGCTACCAGCACACAACAAGTTTTTCATTTCCAGAAAAATTTAAGTGCAAGGCATTAAAGCCCATACTCAACTCATTACTGTAAATATAAATAAAACTAAACGAAAAGAGATAAATTCTCTGGGGCATCCTGTTAAATTTAGGCCTTGGAAGAAATCTGTTTCAGAGGGTTTACAGGATTGTACTGCCTGACATCTGTAAGAGTGTAGCACGAACGAAAACTCTGCATTCCCCTACAAGAAAAGAGTTACACACAACTTTTGTGTGAAGTAAAATCTGCTCCATAACACAGGTGTGTGCTCAGGGTGTGAGAAGCAAAGCCCTCCTTAAAAATCAGGTGTTGCACGAAGCTGGCCCTCCCTCATGCCCTCTCTGAAAACTTCTTGCTTTCACTTAGGCTTTTTTTGGACAGCTACACACTGAGCTCGTTTCCCCAGGCTTGTTACTACAACCTTCATTTATTGTTTGGTCTGTATTGCCGGGTTTGCTCAAGGCTCACCCACTTGTAAGAACATTCCTCCCCCTTCACGTACTCCACAGTTATCAACAATAAAATCTGGATTAAAATTAACTCATTCAAAAGGTCTCCTGCAACACTCAGCAATTGGTGTCCATTTTAAACTTAGCTCACCACTGTCCTTTTACTGGTGCTGGTGGGCAACTTGAGCAGCACTGCTTAGTGTCAGGAACCCACCTGCCACTTCCATCAAGTCCACTGTTTGCCTTTACCACCCAAAAGCAGGCCTGTAGTTCATGCTGCTTTATTTCAGCATTTCACACATCCCCAGTGCCAGCTTTCAGCTCT
>JAOWBP010004700.1:54794370-54805317 GCA_028571105.1 Tragopan temminckii | reverse complement strand
CACGTGGCAGGGGGGTTGGAGATTTATGATCCTTGTGGTCCCTTCCAACCCTGGACATTCTGTGATTCTGTGATTCAAATGCAGTGGCAGTACCTTCTCTGACAACCGTAGCTGTTTTTCCAAAAACAGCATGGCTTTTCCCACTCAGCCTTCTCAGCTTAAAGCTGCAAAGGTCTTGAGCCCAGTCTGGTGGTGTGGACAACAAACTTAACATTGAGAGAGCATGTCTTGGTCCTACAGATCACCATCTGCCAGGAACCCCAGAAGGCCCATACCAGCAGGGAATTGGTGTAGCTCCTAATGCCTTCGGAAGGCAGAAATCTTCCAGTGGCACTCAAGTCAATATTTCAGCAAGGTGTCATAAGGGTAAGAAGAAAATCAAGTAGTACCTGCCAGTTTAGACAAGCACTTCATCACAAGCATTTTCCTCTGATTTTGACTGCAATTAGAGCCTCTTCTGTCTTCTGCTGCAGATTGCATGTGCTGTCAACTGAACTATAGACAGAAATGAACTACGAAGGGAAGTGGCAGCTCTGCAGTACCTGTAACCAAAATGGAAAGTCAGGAGGAGAGAAACACGTAACGGTTAGGAACAGGAGAGTGATGAGGAAGATTCAGCCAGTCTGCAGGGTGTGCACACCAGAGTCATAAACACTGAGAGCGTGGCACTTGGCACTCTGCAGCAGTTATCTGCAATAGCTTCTCGGATTTTAGGGTGATGCTTTACAAAGAGAAACTCTGTCAATTGTTTAATATCCTTCTCCAGCTGACTCACAGTTACTGGTCAAAACAAAGGGCTATAGCATTGAGAATAGAGGAAAACAACACAATAAGAAACACAAGGCGGTTGTACCCCAGCCCACAGTTTTAAGGAAACCCCACTGGAACAATCTGACATATACTGTAAGCATCCTTTTAACCAAATCTTCATCACACTTACAGAACCAGTGTAAATACTGTTAGTTTCCAGCACTCATATACACACAGAGTGCATGGCTGCCTGCATCACCTTCACACTCCACAGTGTCAGTGTCACACTCCAGTAACTACTTGCTGAAAACTCAGGTAGACAACACTGAGGTCTCCTACAAAATAGAAAAAACGGTCCCATTAATGCTCCTGCTATTTTATGCATAATTCAAGCCGAAACATCTCCCTGCTAGGAATGGAAAAATCACACAAGCAGGTTTTAAAAAGAAGAATTTGAGTTAAGCAAACAGAGCTGAAAGTAATTGGATTTAAGGCATGGTGGGGCTGTGTTTGCCACGGTGTCATCTTGGAAGTAAACTACGGTACTGAAAAACAAATGTCTGGGATCCCTCACCGAACACCAAGACGTGGAGATGTTCTGAACACTGCAATATGCAGAAAGGCCTCAGTGCAGCCCTGCAGCCACAGGGCACATCACAAGGGCTCACTGATGCACAGTGCATGTGCATCGCATGCACAGCAATCCAAAATGAGTTTTTCTCGGTGGAAAAAGAGCAAGATTTCTGTCCACAACACACTGAAGTCTTTGAAAGAAGCAAGGAAAGAAAAATAATTACATGAAATAAACCTCATCCACTTAGCAGTACAGCCAGAATGCAGGAGGGCTGTGGTCCACAGGAGGTGCAGTTAACCACGCCTTAGAAGCCAAGCACAGAACATGAAGATGCAATGAAAAAAAAACCCACAAAACAATACAAGAAGAGTAGGATAAAAACCACCGGTAATCTTAACTGCAACAGCACCCATCCACCTCCACTGCACACTTCTAATACTAGCAAAAGCAACAATTACATCTTAAATGCAGGTGAAATTATTATTTGCAACCCAACATAAGTACTCTTACTCTTCTGATGTGGGTAATTTCAGTATTACCTAGCACATCTCAACAATTTCTAATGAAAAGAGAGGAAAGAAAAAGAGCAGTTGCCATGGCAACTCCATCTCTCATTCCTATAGGGCTCTATTTCCAAAGTGCATCACAGACAGAAGTGTACAGAACTATGAGATACAAGCAGAAAAAAATGGAGCTAGAAACAATTTTTATGTATATATGCAAAGAAACAGGTTCCTGTGCCAGCTGGGTAAGTACACTCAATACTTTTTTTAATGTGGTTATTGATAAGGGCTAGAAAATAGATTTATTCACGAAAGGCCAGACCAGAGGGGGAAAATAAAACATTCAAGAGGCATTATTTATAGAAAGGCTCCCAACTCCAATGCCACTTTTTTTGAACTGCCATCCCTAATGTTATTACAAATCTCAGGTGTTCTAAAAAGATTCCCACTAAGAAAGAGTGTGCATTTCATTTTTTCGTGAATCACTGATGAGACTTGGGACTATGCTTATCTCGAATTTAAGGAACAGTCTCCTTCACATGAGTAAGTTCATATGTAATTCACAGAAGGTGGACATTGCCATCTAAGTGGAAAACAGAAAGCTGCAATGTCAAAATGTTATATATACAACCCAGAAGTACATCATACCTTTCAGAGTGCCACAGCTCAATTCACAAAAAAAAAAAAATAAAATAAAAAATCAGAAATCTACCCCTCAGAAATTAAAATCATTCTTGAAGAGGGGCCGAATAATCTCAAGATTCTGTTTATCCTGTTTTTGTTGTTGTTGTTTCTGCTTTGCTGTGCTCACTTCTCACTGAATCAGACCTTGCAGGACACGTTCTGGAGCACGCTTTGGCACTAGCTCTTAATTTATTATGTAACATAATCAGTGATTAATTTCTACACATATATTACCAAAACATACTGAAGGATTTTTTGTAGCTTCCCACAGTGCTTTATTTATTAAAAAAAAGGTTACATTTCAACAAAATTACTGAACAAGTATAACTGAGTAAGCAATGAATAAGTACTGCTGTTATCTTTCAAGACCCAGGGGAAGGAAGAGGAGGAGGATTTACTTTTTAAATAATCTTCTTGCTCCTCCTGAACAATAGTGCTTGGATGAAAAATACAATACTTTCAAGAAATCTGAAGGCACTCGCCGAAAGAGGAATTGTTCTGGAACAAGGAGAAGTTAAAAGCACTAGCATAAGGCAGGTCCTAACTAGCACAGGCATGAGTACACCTCACTGTTCTGAAGGGCATATTTAACATTACAGTACTTTACCTCCTACTTTCTAGCCTGCTCTGGCCAAGGATTAGGCTGGGGAGGTCTGACTGGCTCAGCTGCCGCTGGGAATAGGAGGCAGGGGTTAATTTATTTTCACCAACACTAAAAAGAAAAACTGTAGCTATGTCAGTCAAGGGCACAGAAACAGGATCTATTTCTTGCACAATTTAGTCCCACCTCCATCCAGACATCAAGCACACGATCTGGCTCGTTCCTCATGCTGTAATCCCAAGCTCATCTAGGGGGGCTCTTGTAGTCATTTCTCATTAAACTGTTGCAAATATTTTTTCAAAGGGCTATCTCTGGCACTGTGGCAGCTCTTCAGCAGCAAATGCAGAGATGCTGCACCCAACTCATGTGCATACAAGCCCAGCACTACTGTCCCAGCACAGCATCATGTCATCAGTCCATGCAATGGCCTCTGTGGCCATCAGAAACTTCTGCATTAACTTGCAAGAGCACTGTGAAACTTCAAATTCCCTAAATATTTGTGAATATCCACAGTGACTGAAATCCCCTTTTCCAATCCTCCATACTGATACTGTTTTGAGAAGACGTCAACCTGAAAAAGCTGTGTTTCCTAGAGCACACTGCTCAACACACACCTTTGTTTCGCACTGAAGGCTATTTCTTGTAGCAGATAACAGTGCAAGACTTCCTGCCCTAATCAGTTTCCCCTGCAAACTGGTATCTGTGATGACTTAGACTTACTCTGGCACCTTCAGGAAGCTCCAAAGAAAATCTTTCACCACAGAAAAGGCATTTTTTTTTAACCTGAGAGATCCCCTACGGCTGCAGACAGGAGCAGTATTTTCAACTCCATCCTTCAGATCCTTCCCTCATGCCCTCTTCATACTCAGAGGAATCTTAGCAATTTCCTTGTATTCTTCTGCCTTCTTTTGAAGCTTCCAACCATGCAATGACTTCAGCACAGGGCAGCATTCTCCTTAAAAACACTAAAGGAACTGGTTAGTAGGGTACAGCTACACTCAGCATTTACCGTGATGTACCAGCCCTTATCTCCAGGCACTACAGAGAACGCACTGTAAAAAGGGGACGCTCATTTTCTGAATTATGTCATGAAAAAAACACGGCATTAAAGCATGAAACCTTTGCCAAGGTAAAAACGCAGTGAGGAAAGGAGATTTTTTTGCTATCAATTGCTGCAGTTAAACTGGAAGTCCTATCTCCTTATCACTGTAATCTAGCACCATCCCACAGAACAACACACTGCTCCTCGAGTAACTCCAGAAGCTCAAATCATCCAGCTTCTCCCAAGCAAAGCTGCCTAGCAAAGTATTCAGAATGCCTCCAGCATTCTTCTGTATGTAAAACCCCCAGGGATTAAATTATGGTCTGCTGCAGTCATACCTTTTTCCTCATTTTCAGTTGCTTTAAAATCTCAAATGATATTACTTTTACATAGTAAGAGGCATGACCTGTGTATCATACAGGTGGCATTCAAAAAGAAGCCAAGCAGGCAAACCACACCAGCACACCCAGCGTTTATAATCCTAACCCTGCCTCCAAGCAGATCACTCGGGCTCAAACATGGAAAAAGGAATAAAAACATACACAAAAATATAAACACAAGTTCTTTTAAACACATATTCATATAAACACGTATATACATGTGAATATACATATGTGAATATATACGTATGAGTGTACACATTCTTTGGGATTCAAGACAATAAAAATACTTAAAACAGGAAATGAAATTAGAGGCTGACTACTGCAGTGAGTAACTCAGTGGGACTTCCACAAGTGGGCAGAAATACAGTTTTAAGGGAAGAATACTCTGGGCATATTTAAAAAAGAGAAGCAGGCTTCCAGTGAGTTCCTTGTCGTACTGTGATATGCAGAGATTAGGTTTTGCCCTTTGCTTGCGTGTGCTTCTTTACAGCCACTGAAAGGTGCCATTAAGCAAAAAGTCGGGAGTAAAAAATTAAAGGAGAGGTGATCAAAAACATTATTTTATCATTCAGGAAAATCTATATGCTAGACATACATCCTGCTTATTCCTCCCTGCAGTTAAGATGAAGTAAAATACATCATGGTAACTTATGCATCTGGTCTCAACAGGAGTTGCAAATGCAGTTTCTCCAAAGGGATTTCCATAAGCAGGCAGAGACTTTGAGACAGTGTAGGATGGAGCCCCTGGGCAACAAGTGGTCCAGAGGGGTGACAAAGTGAAGGAATAAAATGCAGCATCAGAAACAAGACAAGGAACATAAGGAAAAAGAAAGGTCATCAGGTTCAACCTGAGCCAGAGCTAAGCCAGGAAAAAAGCTGTCACCTGAGCAAAGAGCTCCAAAATAAGAGAGAGGTTTCTGATGGGATGGTAAGCATAAAAACAACATCGTGTATGAGTTATAAAGTGTGTGTTATCAAGAGGAGGAAACAGACATGACACAAGCCTGCCCACTGAAAATAATGCAGGTGAATTCCTTGTCCTTGCCCTGGAATTCAGGACAAGCAAGAAAAGTGTTGGGGGGAAAAAAAGCTACACCAGAAACACTGATTACAAACTTCTGAGAGGAGAATGAAAACTAAAACAGTTGCATCCCATCCTCTTTGGGAAGGAGAACTTTAGAGCAGCATCTGTGCTCACATAGTAAGAGCCTACTGCTGACAGCAAGTGCCTCGCAGTAAGACAATGGCCAATGCAAATGGTTGCTCCATGAGGTTATCTCATGAAGGAAACCCTGGGACACCATGCCTAATGCTGCCACAGCTTATTTTAGGGAAACGCTGTAATAAAGGTAAAATCACGGCTAAAAGAACGAGCGGATGACTAAACCCACAGGAGCACAGAGGGACGTGCGTCACTGGGGGAGAAGTGCTGCTCTTTAATACAAACTCCTACATCCCAGAACAGGGAATGCACATCTCCAGAGAGAGGGAGGCTGTTAGCAGAATGCAAAGAATCCTGACCTGACCTTGGATGCAGTACACAGCTGATAAGCATCACAAAGAGCAGGAGCAGAGGGTGCTTTTGTAGTCAGGAAGCACTGACCCTTCTTCTGCTTCAGCCTATCCAAGTGTTTTTGCTTTTTTTTGCTGTTTGCTGTTAAAGCACTCAGGTGCAGTGCTTGGGAAAGGCTTTACAGAGAAAACCTCAGAGTTCAGTGTGTTTTGTACATCAGGAATTAAAAAAAAAAAAGAGTACAACAAAAACTAGCCAAGCATTCATCTCCTACATAAGTGCAAGAACGGAGGGCATTTCAGAGCCTTCACTCAGAACTTGGGAACTCAGTAGAGGAAAGCTGAAAAATTTTGTTGCAAGCGGAAAGGAACCAGAGGATATAAGGCTAGAAGATGATCAAGGAGTACCTGAACATGAAAGAGGTTTGGAAAGGAAGAGCAAGGTTTGCGGAGAGCAAGCTGCAGCCCTCGGCTGCTCCACAACATGATGGATTGCTGAGCACCCTTGGCTGCCCTATCAACAAGGCACTAACAGAGATGAGATATAAAAGTGCTGTGCAAAGCCTAGTATTGCATTACTGGCTTTGACACCTTCTGCAGCCAATTATTTCCTACCTAATTTGGTTTTTGGACTCAGGCACGGGACTCAACACAAAACATGGCTTCCAAGTACACAAATGCACATCCTCAGAGAGATCCCTATATACTCCTTTGCACCACATGGGGACTTTGAGATTTCTCCATGAATCACAGTCAGGGGATGTGGAGGAAAAGCATAAATTCTACTGAGTACAAAAGGGCTTATTCCTCAAACCCAGACAGTAAATAAGTTGCACTTTTCAGTATGCTGGTCACTGTCGCAAACCCTTTTCCCCAACACCTGTCTCAGCTTGACAAGAGCAGAGCTAAGACTTTGTTTGTTTGGACATGATTTGTGTTTGTTCCTCAGATGGATTCAGCCTTACATGACTTAAATGAAGTTCTAAACACAGCAGAGACACATCCACTCAGCCACATCTCAGCAACAAACTCAACATCAAACACATCTATTGTTGCTCTGAAAGGCCTCACCACTGACAAAGGAATACACCACAGAATAAGAAAGCAAGTTCTGAAAATTCAGACTGATCGTGGGATGGAAGCAAGATTTTACTGTGGTTTTACCTCCTTGCTGCTTTTATTTTTATTTTCATTTTAAGAAGCTCCAAAAGCAAGCCAAGCTCATTGGAAAACAGAATAATTTCTTTTTCTCTTGAACTGCAAGCATTATGACTTTCTGGGAAATCTCATCTTTCATTCACTTCCCTCAAAACGGAGCTGAACTAAACCAGCAGGGCCGAGGATGTTCCAGCTTCCCAATAGGACAACAGAACTAACCAGAAGGGATGAGAGCTCAAGGGAACCACTTCTCCGCCCTGCTACTATATCCATATACCCAAAGAGGGAAGTTCCCTGCAGGTGGAACTCCCAGCCTCAGGCTGAACCAGGATCAGTGCTTACACACCCAGCCTCTCTGACTGCAATTAGCTGCAGCAGTCTTTAAGTGCAGGAGGCTGCATTCGAAAGACACCCAGAGCGTGCATCACCGGCAGGATGAGGGGTTGCAGTCTGAACACTCCCATGTTCTCCAGCAGCAGTAAGACACAGCCTAGTTTGGCTGCAGCTGGGACACGCATATCCAAAGGACAGCAGCTCTGCCTACAAGAGTCCTTTACTGCTATGTTTTTAAGTGAGTTTTTATGACATAATCTCAATTCACCACTCACATTTTATTCTGCAGAAGCTGAAGTGTTATCACCCAACATCAGGAACAGCTTAGGAGAAACGAGGATTTCTGCTCCTTGGAGTAAGCATGGACGTTCTGCTTAGAATACAAAGCATAAAAGAAGCCCTGAACGAACAGAAATCAAGGATGCCTTTTTCTGAAATAATACCTGGCTTAATGCCTTTACATCCAGAAAAGTGACCTTATCTCATCAGGAGACCTTTTTCCAGTAGAAATAGGCACAAAACATATACAGTAGACCCTGACAGTAATTTCCTTTAAATACTCTAATGAGCACAGAATTATTTATCCATTTTGAAGTTATTCTCACATTTCACTTGCCAACCAACTTAAACCCCTCACACGTTACCTTTAGGCAAAGCAAAACAAAGTAATTTCACACTGGAGAGATTCCTAGCACTGGAAGTATTTGTAGTGTCCAAAATGTACACATTCACAATTCTACCTACATGCATTTTTTAAAAACTCTTCTATAGTGGAAGAAAAACCACTGTGAAGTTATTTACAGGAGGCTGAAAACCATTCCAAAGCTCCAAACTGAGTTCTTCCTCAAAAGAACCTCAGCAACTCTTTTCAAGTGTGTGACATTTGTTCCACGAGGCACTGCTTGCCAGAACTCAGCTCTTTGTTCCAAACTTTATTTATGATAAACCTTGTTCTTGTGGGGGACTTCAACTTCCCAGACATCTGCTGGAATTATAATACGGCAGATAGGGAACAGTCCTGGAGGTTCCCAGAGTGTGTGGGAGATAACTTCCTGACACAGCTGGTGAGGGAGTCAACGAGGAGAAGCACAGTCCTGGACCTGCTGTTTGTTAACAGAGAAGGTCTTGTGGGGGATGTAAAGGTTGGAGGCTGTCTGGGGCACAGTGATCATGAGATGCTGGATTTCTTGATCCTTGCTGAACCACAGAGGGGAGTCAGCAGAACTGCCACCTTGGACTTCCGAGGGGCAGACTTTAACCTCTTTAGGACCAGGGTTGAGAGGGTCCCTTGGGGTGTAGTTTTGGAGGGTGTGGGAGCCCAGGAAAGCTAGAAATACTTTAAGGAAGTTATTTTAAAGATGCAGGAGCTGAACATCCCCAAATCACAGAAGATGAGCCAATGGACAGGAGGCTGGATGGGCTGAACTGAGACCTTTGGCTGGAACTCAAGAACAAAAGGAAAGTTTATGGTCTCTGGAAGAGTGGGCAAGCTACTTATGATGATTACAGGTATGTAGTGAAGCTGTGCAGGGAGAAAATTAGAAAAGCCAAAGCCCAGCTAGAACTGAACTTGGCCACTAAGCTAAAGGAAAACAATATTTCTGGAAATACATCAACAGTAAGAGGAGGGCTAGGGAGAATCTCCATCCCTTGGTGGATGCTGAGGGCAACTTGGTGACCAAGGATCAGAATAAGGCTGAGGTACTTAAAATGTCTTCTTTGCCTCAGTCTTTAATAATAAGACTTGTTACTCTCTGGGAGCCCCTTGCACTGGGAGATAGGGATGAAGAACAGAATAGGCCCTGCACAATCCATGGTGAGATGGTTTTGGACCTGCTCCAAAAGCTGGATGCTCACAAGTCCATGGGGCCAGATGGATTGCACCCTAGGGTGCTGAGGGAGTCGGCGGATGTGGTTGCCAAGCCACTCTCCATCATTCTTCAGCAGTCCCGGCTAACTGGGGATGTCCCAGGGGATTGGAGACTGGCAGATGTGACGCCCATCTTCAAAAAGGGCCAGAAAGATGATCCTGGTAACTATAGACATATCAGTTTTACCTCGGTGCCAGGGAAGGTTACGGAACGGATAATCTCAGGAGCCATCATGGACCAATTAAAGGTCAACCAGGGGATCAGGCCCAGTCAGCATGGGTTTATGAATGGTAGATCCTGTTTGACAAACCTGAGGGGGAGACCTTATTGCTCTCTTCCAATACCTGAAATGTTATAGTGAGGGTGGGGCTGGTCTCTTCTCAATGGTGACAGGTGACAGGACGAGGGGAAATGGCCTGAAGTTGTGTCAGGGTAAGTTTAGGTTGGATATCAGGAAAAACACTTCTTTACAGAAAGGGTTGTTAAGCACTGGAATGGGCTGCCCGTGGAGGTGGTTGAGTCACCATCCCTGGATGTATTTAAAAACTGTTTGGATGTGATTCTCAGGGACATGATTTAGCAGAGAGCTGTTAGAGTTGGGGTAGTATGATTAGGTTGTGGTTGGACTTGATGATCTTGAAGGTCTTTTCCAACCTGAGCAATTCTATGATTCTATGAAGAATAGTTATGCTGATTACTGCATTTAGTCATCTGTTGCTCCCTTCTTCAATTTGTAGATTAATTTGGAATTTGTGAAGTAATGCTGGCAAGATGATGGAACTTGAGAGGAGAAGGGAAAGCAAAAACCACCCAAGCCGATTTCTAACAAAATCAGTGTTTTATTAATGTAGGTGATATATGCTAACTATTTATAGTAGCAGTAGGGCATATATTTGAATTTAGTAATCTTCATATTTATTGCTGCAATCTTCGTCCCGTCTGAACTGCAGCGTACTGAGGAGGTTTTCTGCATTCTTTTCAGTGCATGTGCTCCTTTGGTGCCCTTTCTCCTTGCTCTCTTCTGTTGAACAAACTGACATTACTAAGAGATGGATTTCAATGGAAATGCTGGGGGTTAGTAACAATATCTTAACTATGAGCTAGCATGATAACAATGACAAATTATTTTCATGTGCTTACCAGGTGCGTATCTCAGGCTAACAAAAAAAAAAGAAAACCAAAACAACACCCACTTGAGCAAGATATGCTTTCTATTTAATTGACAGTATATAGCATCTGTTGGGGCATTCATGGTCTGCTGTAAAACTTACACTGTAAAGGAACTGCTGATTGTATTTGAAGATCTGAGCATATATTGTAAATACTGCTTAGATAAGAAGCTCATACACAAGAAGTTATAAAGCTGGAATAGCAAAATTGCTATACAGCAGTTTTCTTTTTATTTTTTCCACGTTCGTCTCTGAGCTGCTTGGAAGCCATGCCAGTCAAAGCACTGGCATTGTTTAGTGTTAAAGAACAGGCACATCTCCATTGGAAAGCTGGGTTGCTCCCAGTGTGCCCCATGCAGGGAAGAGG
>JAOWBP010004700.1:54748016-54784478 GCA_028571105.1 Tragopan temminckii | reverse complement strand
CCCCTACGAAGACAGGCTGAGGGAGCTGGGCTTGTTCAGCCTGGAGAAAAGAAGGCTGAGGGGTGACATCATTGCAGCCTTCAGTACCTAAAGGGAGCCCACAAACAGGAGGGGAATCAACTCTTTGAAAGGGTAGATAACAACAGGACGAGGGGAAATGGTTTGAAGTTGAGGGAGGGGAGATTTAGGTTGAGTGTCAGAGAGAAATTCTTTACAGCGAGAGTGGTGAGGTGCTGGAACGGGCTGCTCAGAGAGGCTGTGGATGCCCCGTCCATCCCTGGAGGTGTTCAAGGGCAGATTGGATGGAGCCCTGGGCAGCCTGGTCTGGTATGAAATGTGGAGGTTGGTGGCCCTGCATGTGGCAGGGGAGTTGGACAGTCATGATCTTTGAGGTCCCTTCCAACTCTGGCCATTCTGTGATCTGTGGCGGCTTTTCGTCCTTTGCTGCTGTTACCATAACAAGTTGGCTTCCCTACAAGCAGAAGAAATAGGAGGGATGAACTCACTGAGTTCTGAGGGTAATTTAAGGAAGGTATTTCCTTGCAGTACATTAACATGAAATGTATACAGGGCTTCAAGCAGAAGAGAATCTGTACTGCTCCCCAGCAGCAACAAAAGCAGAATACTGGGTAGCACCCTGCTTCCCAAAGAAGCAAAGGCTTTAAAGGTGTAGGCTGCCAATACCTATTGCCCGTGATGCCTTCCTGTGGCCTACTTCTCTGCTCTGGCCATGTGGTGCTCCTGATTAATGAGTCCATCCTTGGGAACATGGAGCGCTACTAGCAGCGCTCTATTCTCTCCCTACTGAGCAACAGGAGCCGAGGAGCCCTGTGTGAACATGGGCTTGTGAAGGGGGCTGCCTCAGTGCACAGAAGCAGTGTGAAGGAAGTGGAGACGGAAAATTTTCCAGCAGCTTGTGTTATAGCATTGGATGTGTTTTAAATACGTTTGGTAGGAATGTTGATATAATAATGTCATTTTTTCCTACAGCAGAAAGATGTATTTGCAAATGTAGAGTTAATCTACAGATATACAAAAGAGATTGAGGAAAACTGTTTACAGTAGGACCCAGAATTTTCTTTCCCTAATATCTCCCTAAATCAATTGTTTTGACTCGAAGCTTAGGATCAAACTTAACAGAGTACAACGTGTAAATCTTGTGTAGTCTTAGTGTTTACGTCTAAATTATGAATTTAAAAGAGTATTTTAAATCTTTGAATAAATTCTATCACATTGCTTGGCCAGACCTCCAGAACACTTCACAATTGGAGATAGATAAAAAGCAAATAACTTAGATGTCACTTGCAACTACATTTGCTTTCCTAAGTGTAATCCCCCCCACCAGAAAAAAAAAAAAGTCTGTAAATTATTAACCGTGGGACACAACTACATCATGCTAACACTTTTTGTTATTTCTACATGAAACAAGTTTAACTTACTATAAGCAAGCTCTGAGCTGCTATGCTGTTGCCAGTTGGCTTATGATGAATAAGTGCTAACACCGTGTTTCTCTTTCTGTGTCAGTGCACGTCTGTTACCAGAAAAGCTTACTGTTTACACAACACTAGTTGGTTTGCTGAATGCCAGGAACTACAACTTTGGTGGGGAATTTGTAGAAGCCATGATTCGTCAGCTTAAAGAATGTCTGAAAGTCAATATGTACAATGAAGCTGTGCATTTAGTAAGTGTCTCTTTGTGTTAGATGTTTTTCTCACCTTTTTTCTCTCCTCCCGTTCACTTTTCTTATTCCATGAGAGCTTGGCCTTTCTTCATGTATTACAGTCTTTACATTTCATCAGTGTGTGGCGTTGTGTAGATATACTGAGAGAAAACATATGTTACGTGAGGAGTACTTCCTTCCCAAGGGGAGAAAAATAATGTCACAGTTGCAAGTTGTGTTCCAAATGTGTATTTCCTCAGTTGCAAATTAACTTGCAGCTAAGGGAGGTCATTCTGTCCTTGCCAACCTTTTCTGCAGCAAAATGTAAAAAGTGGATGAAACTCATGCTTTACTTTGTTATTTTGTATACGTTGCTCTTTTGGCTCCCATGGAGGGGAAAAAAAAGACTCAGTCTTAAAAGCAATGTTTCATTACTGCTACCAGGCCTGTATTGTATGTCTCCTGAAGAGGGGTAGTCATCAAGCAGACAGTTGTTAGTGCTTTCTGAAACCACTTGCTCAGCTCTCACTGAGAGCTCTCACTTTGGAGGTCTCATAAGTGAGAAGTCCAGTTGCAAGCTACCCTGCTTCTTTTAAAGGCCATAGGTGAAAATTAAATTTCTAGTATATCAGTGCACCTTGTCAAGGGACTGCTGTTTGGCAGTGGGACCTCTTTGGTAATAAAATTCGTATTACACTGTTGAATGCACTGTCCTTTGTCTTCAGCTTCACCTTCTCTGGTTGTGCTTGCTCACAAACAACTTACGAGACAATGACAATTAAGAGGGTGGCAGTGGAAGGCTATTCTCAGCTCTGTCAGAGACAAATCAAAGGCTGTTCTTTGCAATTAATATTAGGAAAGTGCTCTTTGAGCACTGCACTGTGCTTAGCTCAAATTTTCTTTCCCAAGTCTTCTTCCCAGTGGTAGGCCTTCATGAAATAATGCCCTTTTTTGGTGTATTTTGCTGGGTTGCTTTTTTTTTTTTTTTTTTTAAATTCTGTGTGTGTGTGTGAGTATGCCTTTTAGAAAAAATAAGCCTTAAAAAAAAACAAAAAGTGAGATTGTCATTGTTAGAATTTAATTGTTTCTTGAGATTGCTGCGATAACTATGAGTTACACCAAAACAGGGTACAAAGCAATCAAAAGATTGATGAGGGAAGAAAGAAGAGAAGAAAACAGTTCCCAGTATAACACGTACCACTGCGATACTCCAATTATTTTCTACTTAAATTGTCATTTATGTCAGTCTGGATTTCTTGTTAGTATGCCTCCCAATCAATGATGTATTCCTGCCATGAGGAATGTTTTCATTGCAAAGGCTGATTCCGAGTCTTTGTCGTCTTTCTGAGACCTGACAACACCGTCAGCTTCTGCATAGGCTCTCTCTCTGTAGCTATCTGTATTTATGAACAGTTAACTATAGAAATTTGTCCTGTCTAAAAGACTCTAAATGGCATATAGATTCAACCCATTTCTGGTTCACCTCTGGACTCACAAAGGAAACCGATCAGTCTATCTTCATCATTTAAGAAGGCTTTTATTTTTTTTTACACTTCCGTAATTTTAGTGATCTTTTTCCACTTGGGGAATAGAAGACGTTGTTGTTGTTGTTCTGTGTGTTCTGTAACGTGTTTGCATGCTTTTAAATGCATATTGGTGTTTCTGACCCTGTCATCATTAGGAGTTGTAATGTTCCAGTTATTACAGACTGACCTTATGGACGTTATAATGGACAAACTGTTTAACTGTGCTTATGTTACTTGTTCCTTGTGGTTGCCAGGTGTACCTGTACAGTGTGCAGTATTTCTGCCTTCCTAGTACTGAACGATTACCCATATCTTTTTGGTTGTAGTTATTCAAGTAATGTTTATCTTGGATAGTCAGATAAAATACACTCATTGAAAACACTTTTTTTGAACTTTTTTAGGTTCGTTTTCTGTCTGATCTTGTGAATTGTCATGTCATAGCTGCACCTTCAATGGTAGCTATGTTTGAGAACTTTGTGAGCGTGACACAGGAGGAAGACGTACCACAAGTAAGCCAAAGATCTGCAGGCTCCTCCGGGGCTGTTTTCACAGGCACCATTACTTTACCATTGCTTTTATACTTGAGCTTGGCGCAGGAAGGTTTTACAGACAGCAACCTAGATGGACTGGTATCTGCATGTTCCTTGATATGAGTGAAAGTGGCCCCTGGCATTTAGGAAATACCTGTGTATAGTAAGAAAGTGTGGGCATCTGTAATGAGGTATCTGCACTAAATTAATCTTACTTTACCTTGGCAACTGCATAGTGTCTGCCTTGTTCTGCCAGGTTTGTTTACACTCAAAATATAAAGACAGTCTGCAGAAAGACTGTGAAATTGATCATTTTCAAGTCTGACTGTCATAGTTCAAGTTAAAAATTGTACATTTCAACCAGTAATATATGTTTTTTTGCTCATGACTTTCCTATCCAGTCTTTAGCTGCTGATCTTTGTGTCACCACAAAACAGTAGTTTAAATTAAAATGGAATGTATATGTAAAATCTTCTGGAGCTTAGTTGTATGCGTAAGTCTCAGAATATTTCTTTCCTGTAGGTACGATGTGACTGGTACATATTTGCATTTCTGTCATCTTTGCCTTGGGTTGGAAAGGAATTGTATGAGAAAAAGGATGCTGAGATGGATCGTCTTTTATCTCAGACAGAAAGCTATCTGAAGTAAGTTGTAATCTTTTAGATACTTGTTCAGGATAACAATAACTTTTATTAGTGTTCATTTAAAAAATACCAGGTCCTAGATCTGAGTCATTTTGTTGTTGGGAGGGAGGGGGAAGGGGAAGAACACTGAAAAAATAGACAGATACAGTGATCTACCCTTATAATTCTAAAAATTTAGTTGCATTGTCTAGTGCTAGGGTATGGTGATGGTCTTGTCCAGCTTGTGCTGGGACAGCTGCAAATACCAAAAGGTTACTTTACTATTGTGCAGTGAGACTAGATTTTGTCTAGGTGATTTAAATTAACGTTGCTCTCAGGATATGACAACAGAGATTATAATTACAATTCTTTTTTTTTTTTCTTTTGCATACTAGACTTCAACAACTGAAGAGATTAAGTAGTAGGGTACTTTTTTTTTTTTTTTCCCCTTATTGTGATTGTACTAAAAATGCTGTTAAGGGTTAGGTTTTCTTTTCTGTGTAAACAGACGCCGCCAGAAGATACATGTACCAATGTTACAAGTTTGGACTGCTGATAAACCACATCCACAGGAAGAAGTGAGTAGTTTCTGTATTATATTCTTTGAGAAAGTTTGAAAAACTGTTGTGATAGAAGCACAGTTCAAACAGCTAGAAAATTAAGAGGTACCTCTGAAAGTGTCTGTGCTGTGAATTGTCTCCTGTTTGTCATTATTTCAAACAAGTTCTAGGTAAGGAGTTCTCGTCTAAGTCTTAGACCTAAGTTGTAGCATGTTATGGAGTGAGTAGAAGAGCATTTTCTAGTTTGCCAGCAAGGCTGTGAGTAGATGTTATTAAATGAAGAATGGTTGTAAGCTGCGGCAACGTTTTTGGAACTGGAAATACAGGACTTCATGCTACTTTTGTGAAAAGCAGAGTGTAATTCCTTACCCCGTAATGTCTTCTCTTTGCTAGGAAGGAACCTTTGAAGTGGCTTTGCTCTCTCAGCACTAGGAAATGCCAAATAAATGCCAACTGAACTCAACAGCTTCTGTGTCATCTTTCACAATTAAAGTAAAAATACTACAGGGGGAAGGTGACATCTGTCTAGCTTGGTGTGGAGTTTACCTTCTCTGATTGTTTTTGGTTTGTTTTTTTTCCTCCTCCTCCCCCAAGTTTGAGGACAAACTTGGTTAGAAAGTGTGATAAAAAAATTAAGTTTCTCTTTAAGGAATTTTTTGAACAGTAATCTTTTGTACATTTTTCACTGTTCTGGTTAAATTGGATACCTGTTTTTAAATTTCCAGTTTTAACAACTGTCTTGTTAATGCCAATCTGAAGAAATAGGATTTATGATTACGACTGATTCATCATGAGTATTCTCCCTACTTGATATCTATTTTCTCACTTTTTTTTTTTTAGTAAAAAAGAGACTAGCAAAATGCTTTTTAGCCCTTGTGTTCTCCAGAGTATCTTAAATGTTACTTTTCATATCAGGCAGTTGTTGTTAATATGTTCTTCCATTTCATAGTGTGATGCAAATGACTTCTTTGGGGAGGTATTTCACCTTGAAACCTTGTAAGGCCACAGACAGACTGCTAGAGTCTGTGGCCTCCAGAGTTTTTGAACCTGCTTTTAGCAGGGGCATAGAAAGCAGTTAAACAAAGTGGACCTGTAGCTAGTAGTACAAGTAGATGTTTGTGCCATTTCTGAGAGAGTGTGCTGGGGCTTGCAATTGATTTGAAAATCATAACAGAGATATTTAATTGTTGGCACTATTGCATTTGTCTCAAATAAGCAGCAGCTGGTACTTTTCAACATGGTGGTTCTCCAGAATGTCTCTTCACTTTCAGTGTAGATACTAAATCTCTTTGAAAATCACTTGTGAGCACTGATTGAAATGACTGTAGTCTTGCTGACATGTTCAAAGGATGGCTGTCATGCATGCATTTCTGGTCTGCCTTTTGCTGCTTAAGAACAGCAAATACATTTTGTTAACAGAACGTTTGTTGAAATTGGAGCAGCTCTGATGTTTAGTTTTTGAATTATTTCTTGGTTTAATAAATACTAGATCCCATAAGTAGTAATTTAAGCAGTTGGGTTTTTTTTGCTTCTTTTTTTTTTCTGACTTTAAGACATTTTTGGTTGCACCATAAGCTGCAAGTTTTGTTATAAGATTCAGCACATCTGATGTTTTGCACTGTTTTTCCCTTCAGTATTTAGACTGCCTCTGGTCTCAGATTCAGAAGTTGAAAAAAGACCGTTGGCAAGAACGACACATTCTGAGGCCCTACCTGGCTTTTGATAGCATTCTTTGTGAAGCGCTGCAACATAATCTGCCGCCATTCACTCCTCCACCTCACACTGAAGACTCAGTATATCCCATGCCAAGGGTTATTTTTAGGATGTTTGACTACACTGATGACCCTGAGGTATGTAACCCCTGCAAGGGAGAGTGAGCTGATTTTACAGGTAGCGTCATGATACAATCCAGGTCAAAATGTGATGTCCTTTCTCCCAGCACAGTTAGTGGTTTGAAGTTTGGCAGTAATTATACTTCGGTGCATCTGCAGAAATGAATTGGATGACTAAGTTACTGTGCAAAGGAAGTCTATGAGGAGCAGAATTTAGGGAGTGATTTTTTTCTGATGCTTGGGTTCAGAATGATGGTGCTGAATAAATTCTCTTATGTCTCTAGTAACAGCATTCACAGAGACAGCATTTCTTTCTTTAGAGATTTTGATCTTTTTTCTGACTTCTATTGCAATGTTTAAAAAGTACAGTTTACTTCTCTGTTAAAACGAGATGATGCATATTGTGGGGTAGAAGAAATGTGATTCTTTGGAGTAGGTGGAAGGTCCATCTAGCCCCCACAGACTACCTCCAGCACTGTTCTGCAGCAGATACATAGATAAAATTGTATAGGAATGGGAAAGAATGTGTATTACTTTCCCTTAGTACCTTTGTAAGTCCCTTTGCTTTAAATCTACTACCTTCATTTATTGGCCAGTGATTCTTGCAGTCAATGAGATCATGACTTTATTCTGTCCACTCTATTCTGGCCTTTTTTCTCATATCCTCGCTCACTCAAGAATGTTTCTGAGCAGCATGTTAGTAGACTGCCTCACTGCTGTACAGATCAAAGAAAGAACTGGCTGCAACATGAACTTGTGATTATTTTCTCTAATTTTGTTCCCCTCTGTAATGAATCCTTGTATTCATTTTGTTTTAAATACAAGTCTTGGGTCTGCATTCTCAGTAGAATACAAGGCAGTTGAGAACTCACCATGTTTGTTAGTTCTATAAATGGCTAAGTGTAGTAGCACTGCAGAAATCTTTCATGAGTCATCACCTTTTCTTTCTTTAACTAGGGCCCTGTCATGCCTGGCAGCCATTCTGTTGAACGATTTGTAATAGAAGAGAACCTTCACTGCATCATCAAATCCCACTGGAAAGAGAGAAAGACTTGGTAGGCAGAGCTTTGCGTTATGGAGCCCAGGCGCTTTTTATATAAGAACATGGCTTCAATAGCATGAGGGATATGCAGAATCCTGAACTGGTTAAACAGGAGCTTGAGATTAAACATTTCCTAGAGCATTTGATGAACTTGATTCACTACGGTTATCTGTATTGAAACTGTTACCTGGAATACTGTGGGGCTGTAGTATTCTGATAGTGAAGAGTCCACTTGATCCCAGGGTTGAAGTGGCTATGACCCCCTGAGAAAGAAATTTGTTTATAATAAAGACTGTGCTGCAAAAATTGATGCAGACGCGCCTAGCTCTTCATGTTCCCATTAAGCTCTGTGGAGAGTGTGGTCGTATGGTGCTTCCTGGAATTTTAGAGAAGCTGATTTGTTGAGGTGTGGTGAACCTTTACTTAATCTATAGCTGGCATTCATGAAAGTGCTTTTGCTGCCTGCTCCTTGTTGCAGTCTTATTTTCAGGATTACATGGGAGAGGTAACTGATATAGCTCTGAGCAGTCATTGCAGTGCCAAGAGATTTCTTTTGTTTGAATTTGGAAGTGCCAGGAACCAGTCAAGCCATGTTTCTTCCTTTCTGCTTGGGCAAAGTCTGATGTGCATAGTTGATAAGCAAGGTTGTTTGCCATGGGTAATTAACTGTCTGTGTCATACTTCTGTGTGGAAGCCACCAAAGTTGGTATAGTGTGTAAAAATGGTTAGAACCAATGTTTAATAGTATTTGATGAAGTTATTTGCTTGCAGTTTTCTGATTCTCTTGAAATAGGGGTTGTTGCAGGCACCGGAATAATCTGTTATTCCTCTGACAAAGTAAAAGAGGAAAACTTAAAGTTTGTCTGAGGTAAAAATGAAATCAAGAAAATATCAATTGTTTGTTGTGAAATAATGATAGACAATAATGAACTAGTTAAAAGAGAAACTGTTTGAAGATCAAGAGTTTTTTTATATAATCAGTTGGCTTTACTGTGCTTCCAAGTCATTGTGAATGTTTGTTTAGCTTTGGGCTTATTCTTCTTCATATACACATGCCAGAATTGCAGATGTCTCTGAAACTACTTTGCTGAATAGTATAAAATTCAAATACAGAGGAAGAGAAAATACATCCATACAGCTCTTAAGTTTGGGCTGTGCTTGTGTGCTCTTGTGCTGATTATTTTGTGTTATGTGCAGCAAGGGACAGTCTTTGGAAGGGATTTTGATTGATGTGTGCTGATTTTTTTTGTGTGATTTCCTGCTGAGAATTAAACGTTTCCTATGACTTTGTGAGTTAGTCTTTACATTATGTTTGCTGCATTACACTGTGAAGTAAATGTATCTGTGCTTTTGCAGTGCTGCCCAGCTGTTGAGCTATCCAGGAAATAACAAGATACCCTTGAACTATCACATAGTAGAGGTATGCATTTTATAAGTTATCTCTTTTGTGGCTCTTTTTTTGCTAATAAGAAGTCCCAATTAGCTTGATGATAAGTTCAATTAAATTAGTTTGATTTGGGAGTCAATCAGAGCCTTGTTGAATGCAAGTGGCTTCAATGGGCAAGTTAAGTTATATGCAATACAATTGTTCATTTTATTCTTTCTGTTGATACTTTTAACTTGATGGGGAGAGGGGAAGTGTTGCTGGGTTTTGTTTGTTTTTCAAATTGACTGTGTTGTCCTGGTCCTGAAAAGAGCTTGAGATGAAATAGTGGTTTGCTTCCTCCAGGGCACCTTTCATTTTAGACAGTGTATCAGAAAAACAGTACAGATTTTTCTCCTGCTGCCTACTTTCAGGAGTCTGTTTCAAGGATGCAGGGCTGTTTAAAATCTTGTTCATGTCATCTAAAGGCTTTATGAAGAACTAACTATAAATAGAAATTTTGTAGTTAATTATAACGATGAATATATCTTACATAGAAGATTGATTTTTATAAGGATGGGATTGAGTATTCCTGCTGGCACCAAAATGACAAATATTTTAAGTGCTGTTAAGTTGTGTTATTCGTGGTCACATTGCTCTTTTTGTAATTTTGATTTCATAAGAGAGAAATCTTCATGCTGACAGTAATTTTCTGCCTTAACATCAAGGTATTGTCAGTGGCCCTCTGTGTCTTCAGGAACTGTGTATGGCTGGGTGCTTTATGCTCACTTATACTTTACTGTCAGCAGTTACAGTTCCCAAATACATAAGTTAAATGTCTTGGAAAGTCATTGATTTCAAAACTTGCAGGGTATGAGAATAAAAAAGGTCTGCACAGATGAAGTGTCTGCACAGGAATGCAAGATTGGTGTATGAACTGTATGAATGTAACTGTCAGAATTCTCTCTTTTCTGCGATTTCCAGTTCTTTTAGAATTTTAATTCTATTGCCTATGACTGCAAATTTTTAATGAAATTCCAGAGGTTTTAAGGCTTAGTATGCATTTTACAGACTTCTATACAGTCTGCTTGCTGCTATTCCGTTATAAGTTCTCTCTCAACAGTCAGGTTAGTATTATGTTGCTTTCAACAACAGTTCAGCAGAATTTTCTCTTGACTTCTGTAGTACAGCACAGAACAGTAGAAATAATGTAGTCTAACAAATACAGGAAAGTGTTATCTAAGATTCAGAAATTGCAGAGAGACAGAACTAAAGGTATGCTGCTCAGTGCCTTCTCAAAATGCACTTATTTTTGAGGTCCATGATGCTCCGTGTTGCAGTCTGTCATGTCAAGCATGAAATGCTCTGTGCACAAAACTCTGAAATGTGTCACCTTTGTCTCAGTAGTTTCTTATTCATGCTTATGTGGGTAATACTGCTGGCTGTGAGCAGAGCCACAGCATCACTAGGCTATTGAATAGTATGACCTGTTGCACTTGTAAAGCTTTTGGTATACAACTTGGGCTTGACAAAGTTTATATGTTCAGGTTGTCAGTGTCTTGACCTTTCTTGTCACTCAGTTGTTTCCACAAAATATGGTACTACATGAAATGCTTTACATGAATAATTGGTAATGAGAATGTGATGAATATCAGAACTACCATCTTAAGCAGTATCTCAAATAGGTAAGGATTGATCATCCAATTGCTGCTATTTTCTGTCTCAACAGCAGAAGCAGTTCTGTACCTAACGCGTTCCCCGGTGCTTTTTTACCATGTGTCTTAACAGTATAACTGAATCATAGAATGGCTTGGGTTGGAAGGGACCTTAAAGCAAACCAAGTTTCAGCCTCCCTGCTGTGGAAGGATTGCCCCCCACCAGCTCAGGCTGCCCATGGTCAGCCATTCATGCTGGCCTTGAGCACCTCCAGAGATGGGGCAACCACGGCTTCTCTGGGCAGCTGTGCCAGGGCCTCACCGCCTTCTGAGAAAGAATTGCCTCCTTGTATTTGAACTAAATTTCCCATTTTAGTTTGAAACTGTTCCTCTTGTTCTATCACTATCAGACCATGTAAAAGGTCTGTTTCCGTCCTGTTAATAAGCTTGCTTTTAGTACTGGAAGGCTGCACTGAGGCATCCTTGAGTCTTCTCCTTCCCAGGCTGACCAAGCCCACCTCCTTAGCCTTTCTTCACAGGAGAGTTGCTCTACCCCTCTGATCATCTTGAGTATAGAGGGACAGTGCCTTCCCTTACCCTGCTGGCCACCCACCCCTGTTTTGATGCAGCTCAGGATACAGTTGGCCTTCTGGTCTGCAAGCGCACGCTGCTGCCTCATGTCCAGCTTTTTGTCCACCCAAACCCTCATGTCCTTCTCTGTAAGGCTGCTCTTGGTAAGTTCCTCTCCCAGTCTGTATACATATCTGGAATTGCCCTGACCTGGGTGCAGCACCTTGCTCTTGGCCTTGCACTTCTCAGCAATGTAAGGTCTCTTTGGATGGCATCCCTTCCTTGTGCTGCATCACCTGCACCACACATCATAGTTCCATCTGCAAATTTGCTGAGACTGCACCCAATCCCACTTTCTAGGTCACTGATCAAGATGTTGGAAAGCACTAGTACTAGGATGGGCCCCCAGGGGACACCAGTCACCAGCCTCTACCTGGACACAGACCTGCTGAACACAACCCTCTGGCTGCAAGCATCCAATCAACTCTTTAACCACCCTTAAAATCTGTATCTCTCTAATTCAGAGATAAGGATGTGGTGTGTTGTTGCACCAGAGGAGGTTCAGGTTGCATATTAAGAAAAATCTTTCCTCAGAAAGGATGGTGAAGCATTGGAACAAGCTACCCAGGAAGGTGGTAGGTCACCATCCCTGGAGGTTTTTGAGAAACGTGTAGATGCAGCATTTAGGGGTGCCATTTAATAGGCATGGTGGTGATTGATTGACGGTTGGAATTGAGCATTTTAGAAGTCTTTTCCAACCTTAATTATTCTATGAACATGTCAAAACATGTCAAAAGCCTTGCAGAAGTTTAGGTAGATGACATCACTTGCCTTTTGTTTGACCACTGCTGCTATCACTCCATCATAGAAGGCTGCCAGATTGGTCAGACATGGTCGGCCCTTGGTGAAGCTGCACTTGCTGTCTCAGATGATCGCCTTGTTCTTTCAAGTGTCTTAACATAGCTTCCAGGAGGATCTGTTCTTTGATCTTACCAGGCACAGAGGTGCAGCTTAATGGCCTGTAGTTTCCCAGGTCTTCTCTTCTGCCTTTTTTAAAAACAAGAGTGATGTTTCCCTTTCTTCAGTCACCAGGAACTTTACCTGACAGCCATGACTTTTCAAATCTGATGGAGAATGGCATGGTAACACATCAGCCAGTTCCTTTAGGACTCTGGGATGGATGTTGTTCAGCCCCATAGACTTGTACACATTTCAGTCTCATCCAGTGGTTTCAGGCTTGCTCTCTGCTTTCAGTGGGAGTGATTTTATTCCCTCAACCCCATCTAGAGGTTCAGGAACTTAGGAGATGTGGGAAGTGTGACTGCCAAGTGAAGACTGAGACAAAGAACTTGAGTACTACAGCCTTCTCTGTGTCTGTTGTTGCCAGTTCTCCCATCTCATTTATCAGTGAGTACACGCTTCTTGGCCTGCCTCTTCTGACCAACGTACCTGTCGAATCCTTTCATGTTATTTTTCACCTCACTCAACAAGGGATCTGTGCCTTCTGTGCCCTGGCATTGCTGATCCTATCTCTGCATGTCTAGATGGCGTCCCTGTATTCTTCATAGACCGCACATCCCTGCTTCCACTGCCTTCGTATTTCCTCCTTGTTCCTCATTTTGACCAGCAGGTTCTTGTTGAGTCGTGCTAGTTTCTTGCCTTCTCTACTTGATTTCTTATGCTGGGGATGGAGAGTTCTTGTGCTCTCAGAAGGGTGTTAAAGAGTTGCCGGTTCTGTTCTATTCCTTTGTCCATAACAACAGCTTTCTGGGGATCCCATCCAATACAAACAGATGAAATGTCACTCTCCTGAATGTCAGGGTCCTGGCTTTGCTCTGTGCCAGGCCCATCTTCCTTAAAATCACAAACTTAACTAAGACATGGTTGCTACAGCCCATACTGTCTCCAGACTTAACCTGTTTCATGATTTCAGCTGCATCAGTGAGCACCAGGTCCAGTAGTCACCCCCTGTTGGTCCATCTAGAGTCTGGACGAGAAAGTTGTCCTCAATGCACTGCAGGAGTCTCCTGGATTGCTTAAAGCCCACCATGTTGCTTTCCCAGCAGACATCCAGGTGGTTGAAATACCCCATCAGGATGAGATCCTGCGATCAGGATGCTTCTTGCAGACAAAGCAAGAAGACCTCATCAATGAGCTCCTTGATCGGGGTGCCTGGCCACCAGATGTCCCTTATTGGTATGGTCCCCAGAAGCAAGAAGACCTCATCATGGCTGTTTTTCAGAGGCAACTCTTCACAGTCTGTCCATTTCTTAACATATAGTGCAACTCCTTCCGCTCTCCTTCCTTGCCTGTCTTCTAAAAACTTTGCAGCCCTCAGCTGAAGTGTTTCTAGTTATGTGACTTGTCTCACTACATTTTAGTGCTAGCAGTTAAGTCAGTTTTCTAATTGCACCATGGCGTCATCTCCTCCTGTTTATTTCCCATGCTGCATGCATTGGTGTAGAGGCTCTTCAGGCAGGCTATTGGCCATGTTACCTTCTTGTAAAAGCACTGAGACAAATCTGAGGTTTTCCTTTGCTGCTTCCTAAAATGATAGTGTTTCTGGCTCTTCTCTGTCAGTTAGAAGTACAAGCCTTTCCCCCATCAGATCTTATTTAAAGTTCTGTTAGCCCAGCCTATCTAAATTGTTGCCCCATCCTAACAGTTGCATCCCATCCAATGTCAGCCTGCCCAATCTCTTGAAGGTATGTCCAGAACCGTAGAACCAGTAACCCTGAGCATGATACCATTCATGCAGCCAGTCACTGAAGGGGTCCTTTCACTGCATCCTACACAAGTCCCAGTCTCCAGCCAGGAAGAACAAGGAGAACAGTACCTGTGTTCCTGATATCCTGTATATTCCTGATATTCCTATACTCTAAGGGAGGATCTCGTAATTTTTTGTCATTTCCTTGTGGCTTCCTCATGTAACCTGTCTTGAAAGAGCAGGAGTGGATAGCAGTCCTCCATCTTTATCAGAACCAGAAGCTTTTTCCATGGAAAAGTTCTTCAGCTCCTTATAGTCTCGTTATGATTCCAAGTCCGTCCTCAGACTATAGCATTTTCTTGTCAGTGTGTTTTCACGTGCTGTTTGTGAAACCTATAAATGGACAATGATTTCTTAAGGTAGTAAGAGCATTATCGACTGCTTACTCATTTAAACTTTAATTCTGTGTTTATTCAGAAGTTTAAAGTTGTCAGTGAGGAAAATTAACAACTGTAACGAATCAAAGGTTCGTGATTTTGAACTAGATTGAAATCTAGTTGAGAATGGCATGCAGACTAACCAGAAACTCAAATATGAATGTTGCACAGTGATGACTTCTTCATAGCCCTTAAAGATTGACATACTACTATGAGCAAACTTGAAAGTAAAATATGAATGTTGGCTGCAGGATTGTTTTTAATTTTCTTAAAGGAATCCTCAGCTGAGGGAGTACAGGGCATATATTTTTGTCAGGTGGAGTGGTGGTTATCATTTCTGTTGCAGGCTGTGGCTATATTCGTTTATTATTTTGTATAAGAGAAAAGCGTATAGTGTGGAACAGTACACTCTAATTTTCATGTAAATCATCTTTCATTATATGCTTAAGCTTCACTTAATGTGTTTAATGTTTACTATTTAATAGAATCAGATTATTTCAGCTTTGTTTTGCCAACATCATTTGGTAACACTGCATTAGGGCATAATACAGCTGTATGCACTTTCTTAGGTGTAACATGTTTAATGCTGGGACATTGTTGTGTTAGTACAGAATGGTGAGGGTGGTTTTAGAACGTTTTAATATGATGTAGAGTTACCACCATCTTCATAAGCTTTACCTTTTTCTCCTAGAACTTAAGCTTGACAGAATAATATTAGCCTATTTGGGTATGTGCTTGTTTAAGACTGATGTTGCTGTTCTGAAGCTGACTGTGCTCTGATTCTATGCCTTCCTTTCCTACAGGTAATTTTTGCAGAGTTGTTTCAGCTTCCTTCTCCGCCACACATTGAGGTCATGTACACAACACTGCTGATTGAACTGTGCAAACTTCAGCCTGGTTCTTTACCGCAAGTTGTATCCTTTCTTTGTTTCTGGAGAGCATTTTTAAAATGGAGTCTTTATGTCACTTGTTCTGTAGGTGAAGAAATAGCAATAAATATTGTCAGTAATCTATTTTACAGCTGCCATATGGAGCCTTGCTTGTAATACTTGCATGAATACTTGCATGGGTCTAGTCTGGCTGGCTGAGCAAGACTCCTCAGATTTATGAACACTGCTCTGGTACTTCCTTTCACCTTCCAAAGAATTGCTGTTAAAGTATCCTATTAGGACTGGATAATGTGTGGCTCCATTGCATATTGAAGGCTGAGAAGGAAAGGAAGGGACAAACTTAATCTATGCTTTTAGGAATTGTGTGAGCATAGCAAATGATTTTAAATGAACCTGCCCAAGTTCCCATTCAAAGGCTCTCACTGGAAGCATTCAGAACGTTGGTAACAGACTGTCAGCTCAAACAGAGTAGTTACATGCTGGGAAAGGCGACATGACCCCAAACTCATTCTGTCTATTAAATTGTTCCTGTTCTATTGCAGTCTTGGATCATGTTAGTTCATCATTTCACAACAAGCTATAGACTCTTGAGAACAGATGCCTATCCACTGGTAACTTCATTCACAAATTTTCATTATATATCATGATATCATTACAGAATCATAAAATTGTAGGGGTTGGAAGGGACCTTTGGAGATCATCTAGTCCAACCTCACTCTAAAGCATGTTTCCTACAGTAGTTTGCAAAGGAAACCATCCAGGTAGGTTTTGAATGTCTCCAAAGAAGAAGAATCCACAGTCTCCCTGGTCAACCTGTTCCAGTGCTCTGTCACCTTCACAGTAAAGTTGTTTTTCCTCGTATAGAACTACTTGTGTTCCAGTTTGTGCCACTGCTCATTGTCATATCAGTGGGCACTGCTGAAAGGAGCCTGGCCCCATTTACTTGACACCCATCCTTTACGTAATTACTTCACTCATCCAAGCTGAACAGTCCTATGTCTCTCAGCCTTTCCTTACATGGGCAATGCTCTGTGACCCCAGTCATCTTTGTGGCCCTCCACAGCACCCTCTCTAGAAGATCTTTCTTCTTTGAACTGGAGAGCCCAGAACTGGATGCAGTATTCCAGATGTGATCTCACTAGGGCAGGAAAGGATCACCTCCCTCAGCGTGATAACCACAGTGCTTGTAATGCACCCCAGGGTAACACTGGCCTTCTTGGCCACAAGGGTATATTGCTTGAAAATCATGTAATGCCAGTGATTAGAGCTTGAAATGTTCCTAGAATTGTGGGGATCTCTGTGCAGAAGGCTTTTAATGTTAATAGGGATGCTGTAAAAACAACAAAGCCTTTGTTGGGCAAAGCCAGTGTAGACATAGTTTCATGAGTTTTCAGTGATGATCAAAGGTTGTTTGTGCACAAGTATCGAGAACAGCTTGTTAAGGTACAAGGAAGGTTACAGAAGTACTTGGTTGTTATCTGTGTCTGCACAGTTCCCTTGCATGAAGAGAATTCTAACTTTCTCTAGGAGCCAGCAGTCTCACTGCAGTGGAAGAAAAACAGCGTTAGAAGGGAAAAGACTTTTTGGCTTCTTGTCTTCCTTTTCTTCCTCAGTGGATTTAGTGTGATTTACCTGCTTCTGGAATAGTCTGAGGGAGCTATCAGTTCTTGCCATTCTATTCCAAAACTGAATGGAATTGCATTTGATTTATCTAGTGCTTTTCTGTTAACCTTAACAAGAAACGTCAGCTTGCACAAGCCACAGAAATGCTCTACATGCGTTTGGATACGATGAATACAACCTGTGTAGACAGGTAAATGTGTTTTTGAGGGATGGAAAATATTCTTCATTTTTCCTATGCGTTGGGCATTAAGGAATCTATGGAAAGAATAATCCAAAATCATTTATATAAATTCATAGTGCTGTTCAAAACAATTTTGGAGGGCTCTTGATTTGGTTAATCTAAATACAAGTTTGGGGGCTTGTGCTTTTTCTTCCTAAAACACTCCACTGGAGTGCTGGTGAGAACTTATACACATCCCAGCCTGGTGTAAGTTGCACAGTATTCTTCTGTCTTGTACTATGCATGCTCCTTAGTGGTCTGAGAAGTGAAGTTGTGGTACGTGTGCCATCCAGAGGTGGAGGAAAGTGGTGGTTTGAGTGCAGGAGAGCTATTAATTACTCTTTGAAAATGTGAAAGCTGTGTATTCACAGTAAGTTTGTTTTAATTGTTAGCTTAGTATGTCATCTGTATGGAACAGTAGAACATGACAGGCTCTCTGTTAGTCCAAAATATCTAGTTTCTGATTTTTTGAACTTTGTCTTTTGACATAAATGTAATGCTGTACTGCTTTTGACATATAGAATATATTTACAAGAAAATCTCAAAGGAAAGTTTTTCTGCACTTTGAATGTTTAATAGAGCTTTTTTTTTTCTTCTTCTTATGATGAAGATTCATTAACTGGTTTTCTCACCACTTGAGTAACTTCCAGTTCCGTTGGAGCTGGGAAGATTGGTAAGTTTCTCTCATTTTAATATGAAACTCATATTGCAGAAACCATGAACTTTCAAACTTAGCCAGCAAGTGTCACAGTATACTGGCTGTACTAATTGTTTTCCTCTAACTTTTCAGAGATTTTTTTTTTAATCTGCTCATCACCATTTAGAGGTAGATTGTCCTGATAATCCTTTCAGTCTCTGTATTGTCCCCGAGTAATTTTGTGATAAATATCAAGCCAGTGGGAGTGTTCCCTGAAGAGGAGAAGTAGAAACACAATTTCTTTGTTTTGTCTTGTATTCTCTGTCAGTTATTGAATGGCTCCCTAACTTTAATGATTTGCCCTTGTGCTCTGTGTGTCTGTATCCTGTACTCATTCTATGATGTTATGCTCTGTCCTACCCCTAAACCTTCAATTTTCATCTGTGAGCTCTTTGAATCAATTTCCCTCCTGCAAAATCTTAGTACCTGACTTTCCAGCAGAGCTGGCCCCGCTGTCCATTCTTATGCTAAATCTCGAACTTGCATTCCTGGCAGGAGCTCAGTGGTCTCCAACAATGCCTAACCACAGGCTTCCATGGGATTTGTATTCCAGGCACTGTGCTGGCTGCCTGCTGCCTTTCTCATACACTGTATACTGTTGCTCCCTCTCCCACTAAAGCTGGAGTTACATCCTTAATACAGTCCCAAGTTCTGTAGACTGCTACCATATATACTCTCCATGGCTGATCTGCCCAGCTGTCATGGAGAGATGTTCAGTAAGATATTGTGGCATTACTTAAGTTTCTTGTATTGTCCTCGCAGAGCTGTGTGCTTTCTGTTTAGTCTAAGTAGAATGTTGACTGACCCACTGGAGGTCTTTGTACAACCCATTTTTTCTTTGCATGGATGCTCCTTGATGGGAATGCTTGTGTGCTTTTTCTCACAAGCTGCTGTTTTTCACAGATCTTGTAACTATTTGAGATATTTCATAATCTGAAATGCATTTGAAATCAGCCAGAAACTTAAATTCCTGTGAGGAAGAAATAGACTATAAAATACACAATGTTCTTTTCCTAGGGAGAAGGAAGGCAGAATAACCATGAGCACAAGTTAATTTACTCTGTTGTGCAAAGGAGAGCTACTTAAGTACATCACATAAAGATGACTTTTCAAGATTACTGTTAGTAAAGATAAAGTGATGAGCTATCTCACTGTCTTAAGAATGTGTGTGCTGTAAAAGAGTGTCAGGCAGTCCAGCTGTGCTTAGACCACGATTGTTTTATATGTATCAGATCAAGCCAAAAGAGACTAAATGACAAATGCTTTCCCTAAAGACCATCGCCTCTATTCTCTGACAGGTCAGATTGTCTTACTCAGGACCTTGAAAAGCCCAAACCCAAGTTTGTGAGAGAGGTTTTGGAAAAATGCATGCGGTAAGTAAAATCTGTAGATAGCTATACTCAAGTAGAATGATCTTTTTTTCTGGATGCTTCCACACTCCTTGTAATTTCTGTCTTACATGTCTGTTCTTGTAATTCCATTTTGAGTAAGAGACAAGTCTGTTTGTATGATTTCATTCTGATTTACTTGCTGCAGAGCACTACTTCTAGCAGATGGGGAGAAACAGGTGAAGCACGCAGTAATGAACTATCTGCTCTAGTTAAGCTTACATCTGTTTACAAAGGGACATTCTTCACCATAGGCATGGAGAGAAGTAGAGATCAGCCAGTAGTTCTGAGAAATATTTAGATTTCAAAGAAACAGAATGTATCATTAGTTACTCTAAAAACTAAGAGTGGAATTCTGATTCTTGTGAGTCTCTTTGATGTCAGTAGTCTTTTTTAAAAAAAAAATATACTGAAGTAATCCAAAAGTACTGTCTCCTACTTTTATTACACACTATTATTGCCCACGATGTCAGAGGCAGATGGTGGTGGTATGGCAGTAGGGGTTGAACCTTGCTGTCAGTACTGCATTCCATGTTGTGGCCATGCAACAGGTGGCAGTAGAGGGGCAGCCTGACAAAATGGCGTCCGATGAGGAAGTGCAAATGGAGCAAAGGTGCGGGATTGAATTCCTTCATGGAAAAAATTGGCACCCATTATTACTGACCTCAAACAACAATCCCACAGAACCCAACAAGAATATCTCAAGAATTCTTGAGATAGAGGGATAGGGGACATAGTAAAATGTTCAAAAAGCCTGTGTTCAGAATCTTAGATCAGTCTGTTTTGGAGTGAATTCAGTACAGGCAAGTGCAATAGTAACATGCTGCAAAACTAATTTAAGTTTTCTGTTGTGTTTTTCCAATTCACGAAATTAAGCCTTTGTAGGATCGACAGAAGCTGGGAAGTAAAATCAAGAAATATGTAGACACGAAGGCATTTAATGTTTTTTTTTTTCTCCTTTGACTGGGGACATAGTAGTTGACTGGACTCTTACTGTTTTTCTGGATAGCTTCATAAGCTTTTGCATGAGACATCCTACCAGGCAGCCTCTTAATCTTTTCAAAAGCTAAAAGCTGTGAGGATGAAGCCCCAATATCAAGGTATTCAAGTAGCAAGCATTCATTAATAAGTTACTTAGATCTTACTCATGAGCACTTTATTCAGTACAACTGTATTTTCTTAACATATGTGAAACTTAAATATCAGGAAGCCATTGTAAAGGAATGCCTTCAGAATTAACCCATTTCAATTCTACTGCTCTTAAACTTATTTGCAGACTCTCCTACCATCAGCGAATAATTGATATTGTTCCTGCAAGCTTTTCTGTCCTCAGTCCTGCAAATCCAGTGTGTATCTACAAGTATGGAGATGAAAGCAATAGTAAGTATTAAAGTTCATGAAGAGTCAAGTCAAAGTGCTTCAGAGCAAGGGAGCATGCTAGTATTTTGAGTATAATAGCACAGTAGAACATTCCACTAGTAATGGAGCGTACAGATGCAGCAGAGAACGTGAAGACTGAGGGGGAAAAAGTAACTTCATGTAACCAGTAATAAAAGGAGTAATGGACAATCCTAAATGTGAAGGTTTTGTCATCTGAGATAAAGTAAGGGGAAAAAAAAGAAAGTTAGTATTGTATTTTAGGTAGTTGAGGTAAGCTATGTAGAGCTTTAAGATAGAAGAGTGATTTCTTGACCTCAGCTCTAAAGATTCTACCAAAAGTTTTGAATTTGACATGAAGACAAGGAAACCTACTGAGCAGTTTTAATAGAATAATGGACCGTGATGTTGAAACAACTAGTTATGTGCATCTGGGAAGTGTACTTGCTGCTTTGATAGGCAAACTAATACCAAAAGATATTCAGTTCCTTTCTAAATTTTTTTAAAATCTCTTTGCTGTTGTTTAGGGTCTCTTCCTGGATATACTGTGGCACTCTGTTTAACAATTGCAATTAAAAACAAGGCCAGTAATGATGAAATCTTCAGCATTTTAAAAGATGTGCCTAATCCAAACCAGGATGATGACGATGGTAAGGTATCTTCTGTTAGGTTTTGCAAGGCTCTAGTTACTGTATACACTTTAGAGCTATATGTGTGCTGGTTAACCAAATGTTGTGTTCTTCCTTCAAATAGTTGATTTGAGTATATTGGTAAGCGGAAATAATGCACAGTTATTACGGTTTGTTGCAAACATGTTAGCTGCAGAAGCAGGCTTGTTTCTTAACAGAGGTAACACAATGCTTGAAATGGGTTTTCTTGAAGTTATTGAGAGAGGCAGTGTGATGCAACTTAGCATCTCCCTTGCCTTTACCAGCAGAGTAGATTTCGCACTGCTGTGTCCTACCCTGGTAAAATCAGTGCTTTTGCCCTAAGAGCTCCCCTTCTGTCAGAGCAGTCCCAGTGTAGATAAGATGGCCTGAATGCTGGCTAATCTTCCATAGAAGATTCTCCTAAGATAGAAACACACAGTGGGACTCCACGTGAGTTCTTTTTAGATCTGTAGACACAGTATTGATTCCTAAAGCCTGCACATTTTAGGGGATGAGGAGTGCAGCAGTGAGAATTTCACTTTTAAGTAAATGAAAGAAGTGATCTGCACAGCGAGTTCCAGTATTGCCACAGTATGAGACAGTGCTCCCCTATGCAAGCAGAGGGCAATAGTAACCTGTTTTCTGCATGCCACGTGTTTCCCAGTTTGCTTTAAGCTTCATCCAGCAATAACTGTTCTCCGACCTGCTTATCTTCAGGTGCACAGGAGGAGGTTTAGCACCATTCACCTCTACTACCCATATTTGTTATGCATACTCACTGGACTTTTCTCCCATATCAGAAAAGGCTATCCTCTGCATCTTAATCATTTTTAGCTTTCCCTGTCCACATCTACTCTCCTTTCTTCATGGTCTACCATGCCTTCATCTTGTTACATATTTCTGCTGTCCAAGTGCTGTTATGTTATTGTATAGCAGTTGTGTCTCTGCTAGCTTCTTCACTGACCTGGAAATCATTCTGCATGCTTTCCCCAAGACAAAATGGGAGTGTGATTATTTGCAACATGGATAGTGCTTAGTAAAATAAATGCGAAATTGTTTGCTAGCACCCTTCTCTGCCTTGCATGGCCTTATTGCCAAAACTTTGCCTGAGACGAGTTAAAACCATCAGTTATCTCTACAGTTTTACATGTAATACTTACAGTATCAACTTTAAATAATTTGCAGATGAAGGATTTACTTTCAATCCTTTGAAAATAGAAGTCTTTGTTCAGACTCTGCTCCATCTTGCCGCAAAGTCTTTCAGCCACTCCTTCAGCGCCCTGGCAAAGTAAGTGTAACACGCACTAGTTGAGGGTTGGCAGAGCTGTTTAGTTCTATGAATGAAATGGTTAAAAAAAAAATCTTCATCTGCAAGTTTCAGCAATGTTTTAGGTACTTCTCAATGCAATAGGACTCTGAGAGCTAGTGACACTCGTACTGAAGGAACAGAAGTGTTGTAAACGTTAAGTGAAACACATGAATGGAGTTAACAGAAAGTTACACATTGAGTTGAATGCTTTGTGCTTCGGAGATACTAAGCATCTGTGATCCAGGAAGGCAGTACTCAGATGCACTTCAATGAATTACTTTTCTGTTCCTCAGTAGAAGTATGTGGTTGATACAAAAACTTGTACCTGGAAGCATTTTAGAGGCATGTTTACAATAAATTGTAGGTTGTAACCTGCAGTTAGCAGTGTAAGAGGCAGGCTGAGTTGAGTACACATCCATGGTTTTTCCAGTGCTGCACACCAACACTGGCAGCCATTAGGTCATTCTTTGTAGTTACAAAATGCTGAGTTGTGAATGCTGTGTAGTGTTCAGCATAACTTTGTTAAAACAGAGGCTTTAGAAGCATTTCCTGCAAAAGGGGCAGATTGGGTGTCTGAAGTTATGGAAACATATCAAGAAGGTCTAAGGCTCTAAAAGTAGCACATCTTGCCCCAACTGAGCACGGGAAGCATTTTTGTGTGCCTCTTACTTCTAGGAATATGAGAAATACAGTCTGCCTTCCAGGAGGAGATTCACCACTGAGATTTAAGCTGCTTTTAGGAGTGTATCTTTTTTAGCTCAAATGGTTATATTTTCCTGTTAGTAGTTGTTCAGGAATTGCTGTATAAAGTCCCAAAACTTCCTTTTTTGGGCAATCTAAACCACTTACCTGATATCAGGTATCCTTTTGACCTGAGCCCTGCTCCTTCACTGACTAATCTACATCTGTTAAAAGGTTTCATGAAGTCTTCAAAACACTTGCTGAAAGCGATGAGGGAAAACTCCATGTTTTGAGAGTTGTGTACGAGGTCTGGAAGAACCATCCCCAGGTGAGGCACTGCAATGTCAAGCACCACTTGAGTTTAAACTCTGAGGTCACATTAAATAAAGCATTATAGTTTGCTTTATATACTTCAAAACTTTCTTGACTTTTGTCTGGTATGAAGGAAAGTTCAAATTCTATTTGCCGTTATGAATAGTGTCTGAAGTGAAGGTTGGAGGTAAAATATATACTGTATGGCCATTTATTTCTCAGAGTTACTTGTGGGAGAGCAAAGGCTGTGTCATTCTGACTCGGGTTCATGCTATGCTGTCTGTCATACAAGAGAACTTGTTTCTGTTCAAAATTGGAAAATGGTGTTGATGCATAGAATTGAAATAAGATGTAGATCTCTTAACAAAAGCAAGCCAAATTCTTGGAAACCTGGTTGGTCTTTAGGCTTTTTCCACTTCCTAGCAAAAGGTATGCAGTTATTCCACAGAGATCAAGTTGAAGTCGCTGTTGCATATGAGCAGAGCTGCAGTCAGTAACTGTTCAGAATGGAGCAGTCAGCAGAGGCATGATTGCATTCATTCTTCAATCAGAGGAAATAGCACCCTGGAAGGCCTATGGAAAACACCTCAGCTGTTTAAACAGTTCCATTTTTTCACAGCAGTTGTTTTCTCCCTCAGCTGTCATTCTCCTAAACATAGAAATAAAAATGAGGAGCTCACACTGAATTTGCCTGCGTTAATTATGTGTTCCTTACTGATGTGCTTGAGTTACACAGTACTGTAATAGAAAGGGGACCATACTTCACAGCTACACTGTACAGACATTAAGAAATGGTTCCTGTGAACAGGGGATAATCCTTGCATCTGCTGCTAAACCTATGGTCTGTTTTCCATGGTCCCTAGAGAAAAATTATTGCCTAAAAGACAAGTGGCACCTTGTATAGATATCTTTCAAATACAGTTCTAAAATAAATAAATATCAAAAAGTAGTGTTTTTTTAACATATTAAATTTCTTGCCCAAAATACTGACCTTGAAAATGCGATGATTACAGTCTTGACCTACTTTTACTTTAATTGGATCAGAAGAAATTACATTACTGCAGTCTAATGTCCATATCCTTTTCCTCTTAGTTCCTTTGTACTGCAGTATGACCAAGCTGAGATGGAGGCTTCAAAGTCATGCTGAGCAGTTAGGTTAGATTTTTATGAATAAATCAAAATTGCATTTAAAAAATAAGTGCTGATGTTTTGAAGGCCTTGATCATGGAACCTAAATTTCCTCTCCTGTATGTACTGTACTTGAGACTTTTGCTTCTGCTCAGATGCTTTCTTGTCTGTGTCCACAACATCTCTGGCACACAGGGCACTTGTAGACCCACTTGCTTTGCAGTTCACCCTGCTCCGTTGTGAATGGGAATGCCTTTTGTTCTGCCTTAAGCTATCGATATTTTGAAGGCTGTGCTGCAGATGGTGATTTTTGGTAGTCGCTAGACTAGTTAAGTGTGGTTGTAGTGGTGACTTCATAAAGAGAAGTTTTAACACCAAGATGTTTTCCCCCGAATCCTAAGCTTGTTCCTTGGGAGATCAGGGGAAGTAATCAGAAATTCTTCTTGGCACTACAGGAAGACACAGAGCATAAGATGCTATCCTGGGATGTGAAAGTTGAGTCCTGAGTCTTCTGTATGATTCATTTGGTTATTTTAATTTCCCTTCCTTAAAAGGAGCTTTGTTACACTTCCTTACGTGCCGAAGGATGGTTGTGAGGATAAGTGCTTTGCAGGCTGTGGTTCTTAGATGTCGTGACATTCAAGCACATGAATAACCAAGATAAGCCTTTTTTTCTGAACAGCTTGTAACTGCTTTAGTCTGCAGCTCTTCTCTGCGGTTGCCTTTTGGATTACTTGCAAAGCCCCTGGAATCATGGCACTGCCTGCAGCAAGCACTTCACTACTGGCTCTGTCCTAAAATGCAATAGTACCTGCAGGAAACAGGTTACTGCCATGTTTGAAAACTACTGCATTTCAAGGAGAGTGTAGGCCAACAGCTGCTCTTTCTTTATGGCGATGTGAGAGTTATGTGTGCTCTGGTTGGAGTACCTTGATGTCATATACTTGGAGTTGTGTCATCCTGCTTCACTTTCAGCTTTGATGCTTGTAATTTTTGTTTTTAAGAGGAAGTTATACTAATGAAGAACAATCCATTACTTTCACAAGGAATAGAAGAAACTGTTGATCAAAATAAGAATGCTTGCTTTATGTAGTTGATACTGATCCTTAAAGTAGCTTTAGGCTAGACAAACCAGATGTCATCTCTAGATAGCAGTGGTTTTCTAAAGACTTTGAAATCACCCAGTAATACTGCTATTGAGTTCATCAAACTGTTTCTGGTTTTATGCGAGGCTGGAGGACTACTTATGTTGCCCAAGACTTTTTCTTATTTTGATAGAAATTACTGTTCTGTCTTTCACAAAATGTAGATGATTGCTGTGCTTGTGGACAAGATGATTCGGACTCAAATTGTTGACTGTGCTGCAGTAGCAAACTGGATCTTCTCCTCAGAGCTTGCACACGATTTTACTAGGTAACGTGAACTTGTCTTGTCTCTGAATTAGTATTTTAACTGACCAGTTCACAGCTTAATCTCTGAAAAGTAATGCAAGGAAAGGGTACACTTGACCTCTAGTCTTTTCTCCAGAATATGTACTTTATCATTTTTCTTTCTGAGTTGGGATTGTGTTTATATGACAAGAATCTTTCTAGCGTTTCATTTTGCAGTTAGTTTCTGAACATGTCAAAGTGGAAGGACACTGGAAAATATTCCTGGAAAAAGGCCTTACTCTGTGTTGTGTATTCAGGTTTTACGTCTGGGAGATCTTGCATTCCACAATCCGTAAGATGAATAAGCATGTTCTGAAGATTCACAAAGAACTGGAGGATACAAAGGCAAGATTGGCCAGACAACACAAAAGAGTGAGTAGTTTGTTTGTCATTCTTAATTATTTTTTAAGTGAAGTTAGGGAAACCTGCATGCAGTCAAAATGATGCATAGCTGCTTTTGGGGCAGGACAGAGTAAATATGCCTACCTGGATGCATGTATCTATACAAACATGGTCATTCATAGTAGGAAGACAGCAAAACTGGATACGTATTCTCAATCCACGTTTCTAAAGGTAGCCATAACCTAAGAATTTGGTAAAATCTGCAGGGGAATTAACGTGTCTTTGCTCTGTCCAAGCTTCCTCGCAGAAGTTTCTTTTCCAGTGTTAGCATGCCTTCCATTTGCATTCTCATCTGGATTCCATTACCTAATTGGGAGTAAGAACAGGTAAAAACTACGTATTTACAATAAGTTCTGTTAAAGAGTACTCTTGTGGCTTCCATGCAGAAGTGCACGGAAACAGCTGTTTGCTATCAGAAAGTTGGCTGTTACTGTTCTTCTGATGGAGGCTGCTGGATTCTGACGCTGGCACCTGTCGTCTCCTCGTCCAGGTTATTTTTATGAGCACTTCTGCGTGACCTAAATTACTGTGTGCGACAAACCGATGACCAAGCCTCTGTTGTGTTCTGTTGTCTGAGGTGGGATAGTAAAATGGGGTGGGAGTTTGTCTGTCTGCCAGCTGCTGGCACAGTACTGTTGGCTGAGTGCAGTGCTCGTTAGTGACAGAAGAAGTCAGTATGAGAGCTGCAGAGAGCAAGTTTGCTAGTCAAGACTTGGTCTTTGAATGTAATTGCTTGCACAAAGTCTTTAACTTGTTCCAAAAACTGATTGTTTTTGAAGAAACCCACACAAGTCATTCACGCTTTCAGAAACATCTGCGGAGAGTTCACTAACGCCTTGCAGTCTGCCTCTGTCAGTTTGTCCCAGCCCCTTTGTCTTGTTCCCTTCACTCCAAGCAACAGCTGTTACAGCTGTCTGCATCCTTGATCTACATTGATCAGCAGTTAATAAATGCCAGTAATTATTGAAGGCCTGGCCGCAGTCATTGATCTTACTGTGAGGCAAAGAGCTTCTCTGGCACGCCAAAACAAATACGTCAGTGTTTTTTGTGTCTGTTCTCATCTCTTGCTGCAGCCCTTTATTACTGAATACTTCAAATGATTATTTTGCCAGGAAGAAGCATTTGTATGCAACAGTGAGTGGTCCTGCAGGCTGGTGCTCTGCTGCATCATCGTTCCTTTTAGAGGAAGTAAACCATCAGATTTTGATGTTCCCAGCATGAAGTGGATTGCCTTACTATGGAGGGAATCCAAAGCTTCTCTTAGGTTGCACTCAGCATTTTAAGTTCAGGAAGCCTTTGTAGATAGGGGGCAGAGGGTGGAAGTGAGATCCTATAAAAAGAATACACTGAAATTCCCACTGCTCTGGTCTTTCCATTTTTTTTTATGCTGGTTTGGAGCTATCGCTATCTTCTGTTAACTAGTTTCATTTGCTATTTAATTCAAAAGGCAAAACAAGTCCCCGTGTTTGTCACAAATTGTATATGCTCCTTTTAGACATATTTGAAGTTTTTAGCTGCTAATTTGTGGGTATTTTTACATGGAAACAATCAGAGAAGTAACATCTATATTTGAATGTACTGCAATCTATCAGACTGTATCCTGTATCCTATTTTATCTTGTGTTAAGACCGTGCTATCTGAAATTGGAGGTTTGGCACTGTGTTCTTGCGGTTATTTTATCTGCTTATTTTGTGAGGGGAGTTACTGCTTTGCTTTGGAGGAGTGAGGTGTTTTGGTTTGTAGGCAGTGAGAAAACTACATCTTTTGGCTTTCGTTCTAGTAAATATTTAAGTTTCCTCTGGCTACTCTGATATCTTTTTTTCAGACCTTTCACACACTGGTTTTTTTTTCTTCCAAATGGATTTTCTGATTGTACTGGAAGTAAATGACCTTCAAAAATACAAAACTCGACGAGCTAAAAAGCAGTCTCAGTTCTCAGTCTCTTTGCGGCTTTATGCCAGGTGGAACCAGAGGGCATTGACGGTGTCCACGTGTTGCTAGTTAGGCTTGTGTTGTCCCTTGCAGCGAGACAGTGATGATGATGACCGGAGCAGTGATCGGGAGGACGGACCTCTGGAGGAGCAGATAGAGCGCTTGCAGGAGAAAGTTGAGTCAGCACAGAGCGAGCAGAAGAATCTCTTCCTTGTTATATTCCAGGTAATGCTGGGCAAGCTCTCCTCTCTTCCAGGCTTTAAAGGTTATTGAATTTACAAGCTTTCTTGTCGCTTGTACCTCAAGCATCTTGTAGGGATGAGGATATAGGAAAGAGCTGAGGGGCTTGCTGTGGGTTAGAGTTGATCCTGAGTTGATCCTTCATCCCACAGCAGACTGCAGCTGAGCAGGACAGAACCTCTTTAGTTTTAAGCGCACCGGAACAGAATTCTTTGGCTGTCTGGATTCCTGAATGAAAAAGTAACTTTATTTTATTTTGCTGACGAAATCCAGTGTCTGTGAAGTGAGATAGTTATTTTCACATTGTTATTTAAAGTTTCTGTTCTCTAGATGCATTTATCTGAGGCTAGGAACTGCTATCATTTGATGACATTGAGTAAATCTATTTTTTCTTTCCTCTTGAAGCGCTTCATTATGTTGTTAACTGAGCACTTAGTGCGCTGTGAAACCGGTGGAATTGATGTATTTACACCTTGGTACAAGAGCTGCATAGAAAGGCTGCAGCAGATCTTCCTGCAGGTGAGTGCCCTCTCTCTGCTCGGCTCAGGAGGGGCGGGCAGGTACAGGAGTGCTGGTGGCTGCTGAGCACAGCAGTTGTAGTCTCTGTTAAATCAGGTAACTGGGTGACAGTTACAGCAATAGAAAATTGTACCTGTGTGAGCAGAAGGTGCATGGAAAAGTGGGTGACTGCGAGGAGAGCGGTGCTATAATTCTCCCATGGGCTGAAGCTTTATCTGCTCACAGATGTGGCATCAGATTAAAGCAGATGCCTTGGGTCCATTACAGTATTTCTGCAGTAGTCTCTGGATACGGCACCCTGCACCCAGTTCAGTGTCTAGGGCTGAAAAGCCCCCAGAAGTGCAGTGCTTCCTGGCACCATGTAGCAGCAGTGCTTTTCCTTTGCCACCAACCCTGCATCGTGCTTTTCTAGTCGGTGGTGCGTGTGCCATGGAAATGAGATGTGCATGGCAGCTTCGATGACAGCATTTCACCAACATAGATGTTTTTTATCTGGCAGCATCACCAGATAATCCAGCAGTACATGGTGACCTTCGAGAACCTCCTGTTTACAGCTGAGCTGGACCATCACATACTGGCTGTCTTTCAGCAGTTCTGTGCTCTGCAGGCCTGAGGAATATTCCTGGGTGAAGTCTTGTTTTCAGGACTGTAACAATTTTTTTTTTTTTTTAAACTTGACATGGGGATGAAAAAAACTTTTTGACTAAAACTGGCTTTCATATGCTCCTACACGAAACAGTTCAGTTCTCTAACCAACAGCAGACTGTAAGCATCCTAAGCCTTACTAGATACAACTCATAGGGGATTGACATGAAGTAGTGTGAATTCTTTTAATCTGTTTTTATTTTGGTTTGACTCTTGATTTCATGATAGTATTTTTCTTTCTCCCTTGTTCATATATAAATGAAAACTGGGGAAAAAATCAATATAGGATTTGTTACCTCTGCCTGGCCCTTAAATCAAAGAAACTGCAGAAATGTGAAGCAGTTTGTAGTTTTTTTTTTCTAAGTGTGAAAGGGAATGCACTTTCTAAGTGAGCAGTGTGATAAAGTCTCTAGTATGGCATAGGAAAAGTGTCTTAATTTGGGGCATGTGAAACAATGCGTTAAGCTTTTAAAGTAGTATAGAGCATATGGATTGAGTATGTTTTTAAAATGTATTGTCTGGTGTCTTATTCCAGTAGCTATAAGCAATCAGTAGAGGAATTTGATGGATAAATTCTGAAAAATGCAATCCTTTTTACAGTCTGGTCAAAATTATGACCTCTTCTTGGCAGTCGCTTCCACTGGTAAATAGAAGCAGCGAGCAACACTTGGAGTGGGACAGATTTTCTGCTTTGGTACTGCAACCCTTACTGTGTTTCAGGGCTGCCATGCCACTGAACTAGACCTGCAGGCCTGCAGTGCTGCCAGAAATGCTTCTGTTACCCACGGTGGATAAACCAGGTGCCACTGCTTGTCTGGCTTAGCAACAACTGCTTTGTGGTGGCTGTATCTGCTACGGCAACACGCAGCTCCTGTGTCACCTGAAAGCATTTTAAAGCTTACTGAAGAGGTATCTCGCCAGGAGACTCAGACTGGGGAAACACGTAACCCGAAAATAGAGTAGCCTTAGTTTTGAGTTATGCAAATAACATTACTTATATAAATGCCAAATCAGAGTGGTCTGTGTTATGATAAGCAGTGATGAATGGCAAAGACACTGCCTTAGGTGCTCAGGTCTGTACTGTACAGTATACTTCCAAGCTGTTTATGTTCCCTTTACTTTGTGGGTGAATGTTTAGAGAATTTCATACCCAGTGCTACACAGTTCAAGCTTGAAAGTGATGAATTTTAAGTAATTTTGTTCCTGTACAAATTATTTTTTTCAGTGTTATGCTTCGTAATGCAATTCATCCCAACATTAATAAATTGACGTCCTAATAAAGTGAGGAGAGCAAAAAGGAAATAAATTTTTGAGTGTTGACGTAAGCTTGTACGTGGCTTGTTGCAGTTGGATATGTCCTCATAGACTTCAGTTTGTTACTTCTGCTTTCACTGCTTGCCCCCCTCTGGTTTGACTGATCCCTCTCTTCCTTTAGGGTATACTGTTATGTGTTATAAATTTGCTTTATGCAAAGGGTTTTGTCAGTCATGCACAGTTCTGCTTCAGATATCTTTCTGTTAATGTTCTTGAGCAATTAAATAGAGTTTTTTAAAAGAAACATTTAGCATTGTAGAAGTTTTAATTGGGGTTTGGCTTTTTTCTTCCACTGTCTCAGATCAGTAAGGAGTTCTGGTATTAACTAATGATGGGGATCTAAAGGACTGTAAATGTGATTTCTGTAGAAGTGACAATGTGGTTGCAACGTGCAAACCTGTAACCTGCTCTGAGCCTTGACAAACAGTGGTGCTGGGGATCCAGTTGCAAATACTTGCACGTGGACAGTGTAATCCGATGACTTAAAACCAAATTTGCACTTTCACTATGAATGGAATTCCCATGATGGGTTTTGACATCTCTGTAGTCTTTTGAGGGAAAATCTTCCCCTCTTTCTAAGTCCAGTAGCGTACATCTGTCTTGACCTGGGAAACTGGTTGGTCTGCAGGAAGAATGAGATGCCTGTACGGTGATACCAGCAGCTAGCTAGCTTGAGAAACTTGGAACCGCTGAAGCATGGGGTGGCGAATAGTGTAAAGGTGCTGTAGAAATGTGGTGTGGCTGGAGAAAAATGCACAATTATTAAAGTCAAAAATAAATGAAGGTGAAGCAGGTTACTACTGTGTTTGTCCTACCTTTGTGGGGAACTGCTGAAGCAGAGCAGAGTTACACTGGTGCGAGATGCAGACGGGTACGGAGCGCTTTTATTTCCCCTGTCCCACTGCTGGTACGCTGACACACACCCGTACATCTGTGTGCTATGGGCTATCTTAAACTTACCCTGTGTACACAGCCAAGTGATGCACGTGTGCGTGCTGCCTGGTGCCAGGAGCGTGCTGACACAGATTTTTTCCCTCTCCTTTGCCCCCACCTCTTTTCTGGGGTGTGCTGTGATGGGGGCAGGGTGAACCCCTGGTGTTTGCTGCGGGCTGACTATCACAGCCTGCAGAGAGGCAGGTTGTTCAGCAGCCACTGCATGGCACCATTCCTGCCCCAAGCTGCAGGGGAGGCCTGGGACCCACAGCACATGCAGCCTGATGGACCGGCCATATTGAGAAGCCTAGAGCCTTCCTCCAAAAGCCTTGTCAGAACCTGCCACCTGCCTTCCAGGCAACTAACCAACTCCACGCACGTTTCCTTTCCTGGAGAGGACCCTCTGCCCTTGGTGGTCTGCAGACCATGGGAGAGCTGCTGAGAAGTCTGTCAGCAGAACCACCAGCCTTCCTCCCTGCCCTGTTTCAGTGCTGCACAGCACGGGGGTCCTGGCTCCCCTTCTGCCTCACTGGATTTCATGGTGAATAAATACAGAAGAGCTGATAGAACGTTCCCTCACCGTGGCCATTTCCGCATGTGTTCCCTGGTCACTGTGTAAGAGCAGTAAAGATCTGAAAAACTCTGGAATTTGAACTTGGACCAAAGTCCACCTCTCGTGCAAACAAACAACACTGGGCTCAGTTTAGACAGATCTACCCTGGAATGCTTCTTCCCCACTTGCCCACCAATAGGTTTTTACCAGAAACCACTCACACACACCGAAATGGTAAATGAAGATACGCTTTTACTCGCAGAGTCATCTTTTTGGTCCAAAACTTGAAAGAAATCAGTAAAGGATACTTAAGCCTTCATAGTATAGAACATGGCAGCAGCCTGACTGTTACAGCACAGTGCTTTCCTTTGACAATCCCCCTGAAACAGGAAACCTCCCTCCATCAAGTTGGAGGTCTCCATCTCCACCTGCAGGGAGAACCAGCCTTTTGGCACACTCCCTAACCACTCGGGCAGTGCTTAGGAACTGGCTGCCTGAGACATATGGCAGCAAACTGACATCAGCTAACAGCTGGAGCAAATACAGAGACTTCCTTCAGCTCCGACTGAAGCAAGAGTAGAGGGAAATTTACCTTGTTTAAATTTCATCAGCATGTAAAATGAGTGTAAAATGCCAACTTCTCATCCCACAAGGCAGCCATTTCCAGCCTGTTAAAAATGTGCACGCTCTACCCCAAGATCTAGCTGAGAAGTCTAACCTTCTTCTGTACAGAACTGACTGCATTATTCATGGAGCTTGGTAACAGCTTGTTCCCAACTGCCATTTCTTTAATAAAGAATATGATTAAAAATGATGATAATGACTTTTAACAAACAGATTAACATTACATCTTTTCGTAAGTTAATTCATGGCCACATACAGTACACGTCTTCTTGTATGTTTCTTCATCAACCTTTTCTTCTGGTCCGTATTCATGTTCGTGGATACTAGCTGTCTTCTTCCACAAACTACTCCTCACCGCACGGCGAAGCTCTGATGAGAAATTTTAAAGACTTTTGGAGGGTTCTGAAGTGTGAGTTAACAAAATTCAAGCCACCCACCTTTCCAGGGCCTGCGCTTTGGCAGTCTGCTAGCTGACTGTCTTCCGTGGATGTGAAGGCAAATCTGGTATTGCAAGAACAAGTTTTGATTTGCCTCGCAGCCAACGTAACCTCACCTCGTTTACATGATTATAAGGATGGGAGCTACCATGAGAATATCTCACAGGAGTTTTCTATCTGGAGGGAGCACGTCTTGCCCACTGCCTTTTTAGGTGCTGCCCTTCAATGATATCTAGAAAGGTTAGATGGAACGAGGAGGGAAAACGTTCCATAAAAAATCCTTTTGTAAAGCCACCTCCTGTTTTTTTACAGGACTGAGAAGAGCTTTCCATTCTGCTCGCAGTGTGTTCTCTAGGCTTTATGCCCTGCAGTGTGAGTTGGGTGTGCAGCTGTGGCAGCAAAGTTGCAACCGAACCGGGCGCAGATCTGCATGCTGAAAGTGGGTAGCAAGAATATTAAGCAGCAAAGGGTGGTAACGTTTTCAACCAAGTCAGTCAGGGTGCAACCACTGTCAAGTCAAGGCCTGTCCTTGCCCTGCACTCCACCATCTTGGCTGCAGTCTGCTGCAATTCCCATGCTTGCTCAATGCTATGTTCTGCCTCCTCTGGGCTCAGTGAATGAGAACCTGAAGCTGAGCAGGCATGATACGGGCAATGCAGATTCTGGCTAAGAAACAAACGTGCAGTCTTAAAAACAGCTAGCATGTCAGAGCTGAAAGCATTGGTCAGAATTACTCCAGCTGAAAACTCTTCTAAATGCTAACTTGGAATAGTAAGGATGATAACCACTAAACAACGAGCTGGGAATATCTAAGGCACACTGTGTACGATACCAAAGAATTTAAAAAGCTCTGTAATGCGCTGTTTGTTGTAATTCATCTCTGATCAGCTCTGAGGGCAGACCGGACTGCTCACAGCTCACTGCCATGGGGCATGACAGACCTCCATTTTGTCATACTGAAAACTGACCGTTTGGGGCAGATGGAGGAATGAACTGCCAGAGAACTGCTTTAGGTGCTGCATTACCGAAGTTTACCCATTTACCTTTCACTTTCTTATCAAACTTCTTCTGTTTCATCTTCTCTCTGCTGTCACGGCGCTGTTCCTTTGCTTCTTGCAAGGATTCCTCATTCCCCCACACTTCCAGAGCACGCTTGATTACCTACAGGACGGACACAGATGTGTTTTCTTTTTGCCCTGAAATGACAGGAGCATCTAACTCGTGAGTGTAATTTACACACACCGCCAGCCTCACCACGAATCCTGCCTCTGCCTTGGAAATACTGACTCCCAAATTTCCTTCCAAGGTGAAAGGTGGGCAAGCTCGCCCCAATTCAAGCCCAGCTGCAATTCCACGTGTATTCAAGTGAAGCTGCAGCATTCTTAGCAAAGCAGGAAACGAGAAGTGACCGCCCTGCCCGATGGAGCTGCTGCTCCTGCCGTGGGCCACGCAGGACCACGCTGCACTGTGCTCAGCACCGCGAGGCCGTGCACTTCTGCAGCCCGTACTTGTGCAACACGGACAGGCAGATCTGCCTGCTGGATGCCTTGACAATGCTCTCACACGTGGATGTCTGCGTGGGTTTGGACCGCACCTCTCTACTTCAACCACACACTCACAGAGCTGGACTGAACATTCCCACCCTTAGCAAATGGTTCAGAAACCCGAACTGAAGTTACAGATTTGGCTTACTGGCAAAGCGAGACAGAGGTAAAAGGAGTTGGAAATGTCCCAGGTTTCTCTATACCTGCAGTTTTAAGTAAAGTTTCATGTCACCCCAGCGAGGATTATGAGGATTTTTCTTCACAATGAATCTAAGCACCGGTTCCCTCTTATCTAAGTCACAGTCTTTCAGCAGATACTCTTCTTTCGCTTCTGTCCTTGTGATGAGCTTATGTTTATCCTCAGCATCTCTGCAAGAGGTAAAGTAACAATGAGAAAGCTGCCCAGGAAAACCAAGCACTATTTAGTCTCCCAAGTTCCCATCAAGTCTGCACGCATTCCTGAAATTCCAGCAGAGCAACAGCCCCCATCCATCCCCTCCGTTTTTATGCATGCAGCTCACGCTGAGTTCCAAGGATCCAGCTGAACTGCAGGACAGGTTTCCCGGGACCGAGTCCCATTTCAGCCAACAGACTGAGCGTCTTTTGTCTGAAACCTGAAGGGCTTTCTTCTCTGATTTTTATTTTCTTACAAGGAACGTAACCGCCGCTCCACGAAATTACAAATTACAGGGAGCGATTCAGGGGACAAAAGCACGAGCCCAACACATGGCCGGGAGATAAGGAGCGTGTAAGGTGAACCAGGCCAACCAGCCGAGTCACAGCGCACACTGCGTGCCGCCAGATCCCAAAGGCGAGCAACGCAGACGGCTTCCCACTGCTAGGCAGAGAGCAGCAGGAAAACCAAAACCTGGAAATATTAAAACGCGCAGCGAGCAGACATAAAGCTGTCTGCCCACGGCGGCATTCGTCAATTAACGGCAAAATAAAATAAAATAAAATAAAAAATTTATATTATCCTGTCCTGAGCTCAGCTGGGATCGCTCGGTGCGGAGCAGCCCCGCCGGGCAGGAAGCGCCGCAGCCGGCAGCAACGCAGAGCCGCGTGCGCGCCCGCAGCGCCGGCTCGGGGCGCACGGCTCGGGGCGCACG